>JAPMOR010015793.1:129159-201515 GCA_026543865.1 Argiope aurantia
ATTAAATATATAAATTCAAAATACACTTAAAAAATCATAAAAGGTTTGAAAATTGTAATTCGTAAAAGTCTCCTTTGTGTATTTTATCTTTTACCAAGGTATTCCAATAGAGCCCCGATGAAACTAATTCTATTTATGTAATTTTCGAAAAGATGTGTCTTCTGTTGCCTAATGGTTCAAATATATAATTTACAAATTAAAAAAACTTTATAGCGGTATTGGTAAAAATGATACTATTATGGTTTGTTTATATATTAAGAGCATAAAAATCAAGCTGAGTCTATAAGAAACTCTTATAATAATGCACATAATCCATAAAATTAGTTTACACAAATTTAATATATAAATTAAACAATTCCCATGTTTGGCTTTTACTGAGTATTAAGAATTCTTTAATAAATCCGATGAGTCAAATATGATATTATGTATATTTGTTGTTCCCATACAGATTACTGAAAATTGAAAGTCACTGAAAACAAAATGATAATCAGTTAATAATTTAATGCAGTTGAATTTAATAACTGAAAAGGAATACCATCTAAGAGATTCCTATTCCCAAAATATCAGATTTTAGCACTATCAATACATGATAAATAGAAAGTTTTCGTCAATTATTTACTAAAATAGATAGAAGGATTTTTTTTTTACATATCTTATGCATAAAATGATTTAAAAGGTTGATGATGTCAATCGTAATAGAACGCATTCAAATATCGTATTATTTAACTGCTTTTTTTCTAGCAAAAGTTCAATCCTTTTGAGTTAACATAGAATTAGTTGACGAAAGCACATATTAATCACTGTCAGGGAATTCAGATTCCCACAGAGAACATATGCTGAAAAGGCATTAAATGTCCGAAATCGCCTCAGACCCACACCTCCTAAAGAATGAGAGGAAAGGAGGAAAAGAAAGGGTGTCCCCCACAGGAGGACAGGAAAAGTCAAAACAGATTTTCAGCCACAGGTTAGCTATTCTTCCATCCCCTTAATTGAAGTCATAAAGGGAAAGGGAGAAATATGTGAATGGGTTGAAAAATGAACGGACCAGTTATTATTTGAATTACAAAATTATTGAAATCATTTCAAATTGCATATCAGTGTAATTGAGGCTATTCACAGTAAATATTTGTAAGTGTGAAGTCATTGCTTGCTCAGTGGTATTAGTGATTTTTTGACCTCAGTGACTTCGCACTTGACAATACCAGTATCCCCTGAAGATAATTTCTAATTGCCTGAGACGTGACCTTCTATTGGCATTCATTCATAGGCGCCATCTTTTGGCAGAATATAGAGCCAAAGAGAAAATTTTGAAGAAATAACACTTTTTTATTTCAATTTTTTTTCAAAAAATACATTACTCCAATAAATAAATTAAAAAATTGGTTTTGAAAAAATTCACAATTAAAACTTTAGCTCAAATATATAAATTTAGTCAATCCCACGTCATTTAAATTAAATATTAATTATAATTAATAAATTTTATTATTGATACTAATTAATAATTTTAATTAAAATGTGATTAACAGTTATTTGGAACAAATATTTAAAGATCATAGTAACAAAAATATTTCTTATTCAAAAAATCGAGGATTATGCATCTCTAATTGTAATTCAAAGAATAACCGGTCCGTTCACTTTTCAATCCATTCACAAATTTTTTTCCCTTTATGACTTCAGTTAAGTGGTTGTGAGAATTGCTTCCCTGAGGACACAAACGAAGAATATGTTTTTGATAATTCTAAGTCACTTCTACTGTTTTTGGATACGGAAGCATTGTCTGGTGTTTATCATGAGGTCCCATGGTGCATTTATCTGAGAATGATGATTTTTATATTGAAGGGAAACCCGCACTCAGAACTGTTTATTTCCATCTGCAATCCCTGTAAATCATCTGCAAAATATCTGAAGCGAGTGCGGTTAGAATACCTCCATACAACTTTAGCGACCCGCAGTTGTGGTTTTCAATGTGTGATCGAACATTCGCCCTCGGCGTCCCTAAGCCTATCACGTCGGGTCATCATTGAAGGGAAACTGAAAAATACAGTTTCTATCATTTTCTTAAATATAACTAAAGTTCAGAAGTAGTTGCATCCTAGAACTATTCTAAAGCAATAAACTTAAATCAAATCATTCAGACGAGGCGATGGTAAAGGATTAACGATTCTTTATTCACATGCGAAAACGAAAATTCTGCTGTCCCGGGAAATAAGTGAAGTGCAAGCTAGCGCGCAGAACCGGAATGAATGCATACGTCAGTGCGATCGTTATCTTAGCTAAAGCTGACGCATGCGCAAATGCAAGGAAAGCTTTGGCGCAAATTGGCGATAGCATTTCTCGCCACAATATTAATAAAGCGGAAAGAAAATGTATTTCTTAAAGATGTTTATTTTTCTTGTAATATACAGCAAAGAGATTATATACTCATTTTTGTTACACATATTTTGAAAATAAGTGTAAAAAATTGTAAAGTGTAAATATTCCTCATACAAAACGCATACTTTTATGGATGTGATTTCATAGATCTTTGTAAAAGAAACCATTAGTTTCTTCTATACAATTAGAAAAAATCATTAGATGAATGGATTATTCTAAGCATAGCTAATTTTACATTCATTTTATATGCTTCTTGGGATTCTTAAAATTATATTTTGAAAAACATAATTTTCTTTATTTATAATGTCTGTTTTAAATCTAATTTTTAAAGAGGGATGACGTAATACATTGACGCATTGCTCTGAAATGTGATTCTTTTAAAATTTAATTTCTCCATTTCCTAAATTGTTTAAGATTTTCTAAGGAAATTGATACCAGCGTTTTTAACACCAGAATTACAAAGAGAAAGCTTCATCGTCAACCTTAAAATCCTTTCTACATATATAACATATGTTATGCACTTGTTCTAATATGTGTTTTTAAATAAATGATAACAATATGTGTCAATTGAAACTTTATGTAAAGGCCCTTTTTGTGAATGGGAATTCCTTTCCCTCTGCTTTAAAGGACTCATGAATGGATAATGGAAAAGAAATCAATCCTTCTTAGAGAGCTGACCGTGAGTGTTTGTTAGAATGTCGAACTGATTTCCAAACGAGTGCTCGATCGGTCTTGATCGAACTTCCGATGATTAGTGAATTTTCGATAATTAGCGACATTTCGATAATCATCAAACTTCCGATAATTATCGAGTTTTCGATAGTGATCGAATTTTTATAAGTGCAGAGAATCTGTCATGCCAATATCTTACGACTGGATTTCAAGGAATTTTTTATATATCAGTAGCAAGTATGCTGGTATCTTTTAAACCTTTTTAATCTGTATGTTTTTTTACATTATTCTCTTTTATATTTTTAAAAGTATATAATTTTTGTAGTTTTAAATCTTTAAAAAATGCTCTTTTTTCAATTTTATAATATTTATTATTATTAGAATATTTTATTTTGTAATAAGTTTAAAATTATTTTTAATGATAGAACTGTTCAACTTTATTTTATAGCTATGTAAATTTTAATGTTCATCGTTCTTGATCAGTTGCTGTGTGCTAATCTGACTTTATAGAACCTTCATCGAACTTTCGACAATTATCTTTTTTCGATAATGACCGAATTTTCATGACCATCTAGAATCAATACGGGCAATATTTTACGACTGGATTTCAAGTCACTGTTTTGTTCATCAGTTGAAAATATGTTTTTTTATCCGTATGCTTTTCTGTAGTATGCGGAATTATATTCTTAAAAATGCATATTTTTTCTAGTTTCATATCTTAAAAATGCTCTTTTCCAATTTCATAATATATTTTTTATTAAGTTATTATTATTATTATTATTATTATTCAAAAAATCTAATTTTTAATGGATAAATGTTTACTACTCCGACTTATTTCAGTTTACATTATTAGAATATATGTGCAGTCCCAATTTTAAAGTAGTTCAAAAATGTCTTCTGCCCCCTTTTTTTTATTCATGTGCCTTTTTATTTTCAAATATACAATATTTTGAATTTCTAAAAGAAAAATTCTGCATTTAATAGATTTATTATATTGATATTAATATAATAAGTCTTGAAATGAATATTATTATATAAATAAATATATTATATTAAAAATGACTGTTTTTCTTACAATTTATATTTAACTATACTATATTACATTATTAATGAAGAAAAAATGAAAAGTTTTCTAGAAAACAAACTTGTTCTTTTAATGAACTTCGAATAGAGAGAGATGCCCCGACTTTTATAGTTCTGGGTCATAATCTGAAGATTTAATTGTTATATATTTTATTATAAAATATTTTGAAAACAACATTAATTATGATTGAAAACTTGCAGATCTTGCTTACCTGTTCTGGCAGAGGAGGAGATGCAGGTATTTTGATTAATGTCATCAAATAAATAAATTTGTAAAATGAGTTATAAAATGTTAGCACTGTTTCAAATGTATTTATTCAGGTTTCATTAACCTTCACTCTGTTATTACAGCATTAAAAAGGTGTATATGCCACACAACCATGAGCTTTAATAATGCATTTCCACAGAGTCAGAAAGTGAAATAAATCATTGCCTGCAGATTAATTTAGAATGATTGATTAAATTAACCAGTTATGAAAAGAGGGTCCACATAACGTATATCCCAAATTCGATATTGATTTTAAAAATGACAGAGATGACTCTATAAAAATTATATTTCAATTTAACACTCAATATTCATTAGATTTCTCCTTTAAAGAAGAGTAAAACAAAACATGTTCGGTCCATGTTGTGTGCCTTGAATTTTGAACACACAAGCTATAAAAAATCAACATCTCTTAACACGACCTTTCTAATACAGGCTATGGATCAAGTGATTATATGAATCTTCTAAGAACTTCATTGATTATTTTTACTTACTCATATGTGAAAGAAAAATTACTGTAACCGTCAAAAACTTTTATCTCGAGTTTTTCTCCACTTTCTAGACTATGTTCTGTCTGAAAACCAAGTATCTGTAAACAGGACGATCTGGATTTCTACCAAATTTTAAGCGAAATCCTTCAACAAGAAGTTTGTATACTTCCCATTCGTACCCATATGAGCATGAACACTTCGGAAAGCTTTGAATCAAATGTCTGAAATTTGCTGTGCGATCTTACTAACAGTTTTTTTTTAAATATATGAGTGAAGTATTTGAAGCTGAACTAAATTATTTGCGATACAGGATGCCTAGTGAAAATTTCAGAACGATATCTGCATTATGTTTTAAAAAATTCATCTCATTTGGAGGAAAAGAAAAGAGAAGGGGGCTTGTCGAGAAAACTATGAATACTTTTATATTTGAATTCTTAGAACAAAACAAAAAATAAAAAGATAGTGTTCTAAAAGTTTTGTTTTACAAGTCCAAATGTTCTTAGTCTGGTCGTCATTCAAAAGATAGCGAAGAAAAAATCCAAATTTTTTGATACTGCAAGTTACAAGACTTATAGAAATCATTAAAAATTACAGAACATTTTTAAAATAGGAATTGTTTAGATGGATAGGAAAGTACTTAAAAATATTTTCGGACGAGATTTATTTCCAAAATTAATACAGTTTGATATTTTGATAATATTGACTCCTATTTAATACATACTTAAGTGGAATTTTAAAAAAATAAGTTCTATTCAGGAATTTAAAAAAAAAATCCCCGCGCACACGCACACATATGAACATACATATATATGAAATATAAGGTAGATTCAGTGGTGAAGAACCATTTAAAAAATGACATAGTATATATAGGTTCAGGAAGGGTAATTGGGAAACTCCGGTGAAGTTTTAATGAGCTGGGAAGCATGCACCTACTTTCAGGCTCTCTAGAGGAATACGAGCAACACTTTCCAATCTTTTATAATATTATTTTATGATATTTGTTTACTGTAGATGCAACCATGTTAAAAAAATGAAATTAAAATTTTTCTATCATTATTTATTTTCTACATCAGTTATTTGCAAGGTTAATTGCAAAATTATATATATATATTTTAATCTATAGGATGTAACGGTTAAAAGAAAATTCCTTTTTTATTTTTCGACTTTCTTCTGAGGAACAGAATAGTGTTCTCAATTATCCTTGACAATATTCAAAACTTATATTATAAAAACCTGTATTTTTCATGCATTTGGAATAATTTACTCTATGATAATAAGAGATAAAAAAAACCTTGGAAACGTTGCAGCATCACATTCTGAAAAAAATGTTCATTGTTTTATGTCAAATCAACAAGCGACGTTTTAAACGAATCTACCACGTTGCCAAGAAATTTTATTAATTGCTTTTTACATATGTAAGTTGGTTATTAATAATGATTGGATGGTATTTTACTTCAAATATGGAAGCAAACAAGAACTGATGTCACAGAAGGGGAAAAGGTGATGTTGAGGGCGGAATCAAGATGATGATTTTGATTCTTTTCATTAAGAAATGGAGTTTATGGAAATGGGGACAAGTAACCTATCTAGAGTCATTCAATGTTCCTTTTTTCCACAAATTTGTATATTTTGTTGCGATTTATCTCCACTAAAAATGAATGTGTGTGTTAGCACTCTAGACTTTCAACAGAATATTAGACCTAGAACTACCAAATTTGGTACAGATATATTCTGAAAGATGACACTGTGCCACCATTTGGATAGATTTTTTTTGAATATTTGATTAGAGTTTAATTAATTAAAAATTTAGTAAAATTTCAAGTTTTCCCTCCGTATCTACCGCAAATGTTATAGCACAAAAATGAACTTTTACACCAATTTAAACTTTAAAACCGATTTAATTTTACATTACTTTCAGTGATGCCAAGTTAATTGCCATGTGATGTATTTTAAATTTATTTTTAAAAGAATCATCATATTAAATGCTATAATAAAACTTTTTTTTTTTGCTACAAATATTTCATCTAGGCTGGCTGGTGATGGCCATCAAAAGTCAAGCATCGTTCCCGTCTAATTGTTCTACGTTATTTAACAAATGCGTATTCATTCGGGCGTAGTTCCAATGTGGGTAGAAGGAGTCCCAAATTTCAGTGTCCAAACTTTAAGGAGTAGTTGGTTGAAATTGAAGTAGCTACAGTGTGGTAAGGAAGGTATATATGCCCTAAGCGCCGGCTTTAAAGAGTGCTATCGGGACAAAACTTTAATGAGTTTACATCACTTATTGAAATAAAAATATCATGAAATGGTTGAAAAATAATGCTATACTGGACACCATCTATATTTACTAAATCCATGATGACTGCAAGGAATAAAAAAATTATATTATGCTCCTAATGCCTATTTCCTTCGCCACGCCATTAGTTGTAATATATTAATTTTATTTATTTAATATATTTTTACTAATATTTTAATATATATTTATCAACATATTTTTAGATATTTTGCCAGAATATGTGTCCTCAGGTGAGTCGGATATCAGAATTTTTTAAAGTTACATTTTCTGTATGAAGTGAAAATTTTCAGCCTTAGAGTTTGATGAAATTGAAAAAGCAATCCAAACATAAAATTTGGATTGAAAATGAATAAATAAACAAGAGAAAGGCTATTCGTCCTGCTCATGAAAACTCACTGCGCACAAAACGAATCGATTGATTTGAATACCAAAAGCATATTGTAAAACTTCGGAGCATATTATTACTCATAAATCCTGTTTATATCGCTTTAAAACGTTTCAAAATAGCTTTTCAGTAATATTAATTTTATTTCCATACAGTTTATTTCTAATTTTAATCTTTTAACATATTTTTAAAATTATTTTATACTTTTCCTTACTTAGTTACTGCATTTATACTAACCCTCATTGCGAAGATATTAATTCCTTTTTTGTGTGCATGTTATCATTGCTATACTATGCCTTTATTTGTGTACATAAAATATGATTTAAGTATACGAATGAAAAATTTATTTTTCTTTCAAATTTTATTCGCTGTATCTAAATAATAATGATTTTATTCACCTTACAGTTCATCTGTATTTTTGAAACTGGCTGATACTTGACCTTTTCTTTTGTTTCTACTTGTACATCAACCGTGCTTAAAATTTACAGTCTTCTGAGCTGAAAAATATTAAGTCCCTGGGGAATTTTCTCTTTCTATAATTCGAAGCCTTGTTTTATTCGCTCTTATACCCTATCGAGGAGGAATAATTTTTGGCATATATATTAGAGTACAAATCCTTCTAGGCATAAAGGATTTTGTACAACACCTGTATTAATTAATTAATAAATTTAAAAATTCTTAATAAAATGATAAATTTGAATCTAATTTTAAAATAAAAGAAAAATATTAAATAATCTCAGAATTATTAATTAAATATATCAGAAATTTAAAAAATAATGAGGCGATGCAGATTAGACAAACCAATAATGTGCATAAAAAATATCTTCAACTGTGAAAAAGGATAAAAAATGATATTAACGGCACCAAACTAATTAAAAAGGGATATTAATTAATTATCTAAAAACAATAACTACATTAAAAATACTAATTAAATTTTTAATTTATAAAATAAAATCACATTACTACCTAAGATTTGGAGAAAATAATTCAAAATATTAATTTGATTAAAAAAATCGAAATTTTTTTGTAATAATTCGGCTAGTGTAAAATTCATCTTCGACTTTAACTTCAGTGCTGTTATCAACGTTATGGGAAGACATCCCGACATGCTCAGAAAGGTTGAAAATTGATCAGATGCGGGTTGTTTGGTACCTGTCACATGAGCGTAATTGACCCCACTGAGAGAAAATTTTTAAAAATAAAATATAGACTATTAAAACCTTTAAAAATAAAATATAGACAATTCAAACCTAACACATTATTAAGCATAGAAATTTCCGGCTAGAAATTTGGAATTTATTTAAATTTTTAAACTTACTTGTGGAAACTTTTCAAAAAAAGTCTCGTTGATTGCATTCACTTTATACTCTTTTCTTCTATAAAATTGGAAGAGAAGAAATTTTCTTTTAACATTTGATAAATCGAATCTACTTTCGTGTTTCGGTTTGCCGATAGAATTTTTTAAAGTAAAAGCTGAAAAATTTTGAAAATTCTTACTTTTTAAATTTTAACTTCATTGTTTCATTGAGGAAACAGATATTTGGATTTAAAAAAACAAGTTAAAAATAGGAACAGAAAGCAGCAGAGCTTCGAGAGTGATTTCAAGTCTTATTAATTAAGACTTTGTTTACTGTTTAAAAACAGGATTTTATGAAAGGCTAGATGCAATTTCCATTTCAGATTATTGCACGAAGCCCTGGACAGATGCAGTTGTAATTTGAGATTAATGTGTTTCCAAATTTTTTTCATATTCTCCCTTTTTTTTTTTTTTTTCTATTTCTGTCGTTTCTTTTCCATTTTTTTCTCTTTTCCCTCTTCCTTTGTGTTCAGTTAGAAAGACTTCACATGTCGATGGTCGAGCGATGGGATTCTTAACTCCTCGAGATGGCTAGCAGCCGTTACGAGATATCAGCAGAGAAGGGTTGCTCGAAAAGAGATTATCCTCTGAAGAACCGCAACAGGAATTCTTGAGCGAAACCACACTGCGGTTTGTGAGTTCACCATGCAGAGATGGAACAAAATCATTCCGGATTATTGCACATCACTTTCCTCATGTAGTATAAATATTTTCTTCATTATTAAAAGACATCATGTTCGTATTTGTTACTCGATAGTAAAATGTTAAGCGATCGAAATGGACGGGCATTAAAATCCATCACACCCAAATATATTCTACAAAAAAGTTTTACAGACGACAATTTGACTGCAAAAATTCTATTTTAAATATTTGTGTAAAAAGCAATTTTAAAGGATTAATTTTCTTTTACCATCCATAGCGTCTCCACTTCAATACTATAAAAAATGCGTTCTCTTTTCTTTACAAGAATTCGTATACCTCCTTGAAAGCTAAATTTACGGATTTGATGAAAGGTAGCTATAGAATGAACTACTTCTGTCACAATCAATATTTTAAGACAAGATAGTAAATAAATAAAATATTATTTTAAATATAATTCGATGTTATCATATAATAGAGAAAATGGAGTTTTGATTCTTTCTTTCTGCGGTTCCTTAAAATCAAAATTTGCTGATGACATATAGATATTGAGTCGCCTATTTTTGTAAGAATTTTTTATATTTTAACGCTTTAAAAATGATTTTAAATGTAACGATATTATCATATAAATTAAAGCTTGCAAACTAAAGTCATTTTTCCAAATAGGAAGCATTGATTTGGGGGAAAATCATTCAAACTTTTGATTACTTGCATTTATTTACAGCTTGAGTATTGCAGCAAACGCAGCTGTTTTTTTTAAAATTCATATAGATGCTTTCAAACAGTGCGAGTACCCGCTTTATAAACTTCTACATCATATCAATGGGAACGTTTTATTGCATCTCCAGGAATTTTGTTGACCTTTTCAGTAGTATTCAAAGAAAACAAAACTAAATTTACTTTTCATGATTTACTGTTTCATAAAAAGAGTCGGAATAAATTCATCTTTTAAAAGACCAGAAATTTAAATTTTAAAAAGAACACATTTAATCTTAATTAAAATAAGATAATAATTGTACACGATGCACACAAAAAATTGCAAAACAGATTTTATCAATAAAGAAGCTCTAAACAATTTACTAGGCAATGCTCATATTTTGTACAAACTCCCCGGACAATACTTTTCACACAAATGCATTTTCGATATTAAAGAAAAAAATCATCTAAAGTTTCTCTAATTTCTCCTTTCCCAACCCCTCCTTTCACCAATCCAAATGTTCTATTTGGACGACAGTTTTGAAAACGTTATCTTTTTACATTTCTGAAGTAAAAGACTATGGCAGAAGCCTCTTTGGAACATTCATTTTGGTCATTTTAAAATATATTCTGTTTCATGCTTTCATATAATCACTGTTACTATTTTGCTCTATTTATACAAATACTGTCATATTCAGTGCATAATGAATAAGATGCAGCAACACATTTTATTGTTTGTTTTTAAAAGAATATTTTTAAAGGGATATTGAAATAATGTATGTAATTATTAGCATAATAAAATTATTATCCAGGAAACATTGTACTAAACGAATGGAATTTGGTGAAATTTTTAGTTTAACAAACTTTATTTTTTTTCTACAAATAATTTAATGAATCAATTTTTATCAAAGCTCGGCATTAAAAATATTTTGAATGACTACTGGAATTCATTTGATGAACTCTACCTCTCTTTAGTCTCTTTTATTCATCATTTTTTTAAAAAATGATAGTTTATCAATTAAAGTATTTATTTTAATTAAGTAGATAAAATGAATTAAGAGTGGATTATGTTTTGTTTTAGTTACTCCTTTCATTATAAATTAAACTAACACGGAAAATAAATAATTGTATCTGAATATTAAAATTTCTTCCTCGAATTAAATCGTCTCAATTCATTATCTCCAAACTATTAATTCTCCTACCACTCAGATTTACTTCTCAGACACCAGAATTTCTTCTTTTTTAAAACAGCGAAATCAACCCAAGAAAAGTTTTATCAAAATTCTAGTCCTATTTGAAACGGAACTTTTATTCCAATGTAAACAAATCCTATCAATTCCCTTTTTTCAATTTGACACGAGCCCTCAAGCATCGCCACACCTGTTCCTGGATGATTGACAGGGGGAATTCTGCCTCTTTTCCGAAAGTGAAGACCTGTTCGACAAATTCAAATAAAAAATATTAAAACAATGCCCGACAAAATAGCAAAATCAGGTCAGCTTTCTGAAAAGTAAGACCAAATTTTTAGGAATGAAGCTTTATTTGTCTTTACAAAAAGACTATTTTTTATGAAAATGAAACCCAATAGATTAATATTTTCAATACTCTGCTATATATAAAATATCTTAGATATTTTGCCATGTCCCTATGATGTTCTGTATACCATACAGGAATGTGAAATTGTTGGACATTTTGTATTGACAGTGTCTCCAAAATGAAACGCAACGAATATATTTTATTGTTGCTATTATAGAATGAGACAGTCAAATAAAATATAATAAATTGACAGGTTATCAAAAATTATCTGTATTATTTTTCGGCATAATTAGAATAAGTAAATGTTCATATTATAATAAATGACAAACAATAGAAAATTAAATTAAATTATTATCCATGAAACTGATTTCAACCTCGTAATAAATGGCTGAAAATTTCCAAAAAATAAAAATTTCCAAAAAAGATCAAGGAACATCAGAAATTGAATATTAATACAAATGTTATTGGATATTTTTAAAAAAAAATGATTTTTAGAAAATGAAATGCTCCCAAACTGCTTAAACAACTCGATGACCTGTATAGTGATAACATTGTGGGTTTTGAAAACAGTAATAAGGTAAACTCAATTTGCATTCTTTATGTTTATAATTCTGAAAAATATACTAATAATAAGGGCGATTTTGATAATGAATTTAAAGCGGATGCGAACTAGTTAATCAGCGTTATTAGATGTATCATATGTGGTTTAACTTTTGAAATTATTTATAATTGCATTTAACATTTATTAAATATGGATTTAAAAGTACGTTTTACAATTTCTTTGGGAGGCGAAGGTAACTTATTTATAATGATGATTTCCTAATATATGATTTTATAAGAATGTTGGTATTTGACACTTCTAATATTTTTTAAGTTGAATATAAACATATTAATACTATAAATTAATTTTAATTTGATATACATGAGAATAATCGTTTATCTCTAATAATTGATAATATTTATTTATTTATTTTTGCAAAAGATTGGATTGAAAGGTACATTAGCAAAACTAGTATATGCTGAATTATGCTTAGTTCTTTCCATTATATTATTTTTATTAAGCGCTAAAAATGCTATTAGTGTTATATTTTGAAAATTTATTCACTATTTAACCTCATATATCTTAATTGTAGATTATCTTTTTCTTTTCTATGATCCGTTATTTAATGATATATAAGATATTATATATTAAATAAATGGCAAAAGTTAACAATGTATCAACTCTTCTATGTATATATTTTTTGCTCTATCACTGTCCTTCCACTAATAAACTTGCATAGTATTTTTTTCTTTGAATAAAAATTATAAACTTATTTATTTTCTCTTCTTTGCTTAAAAAGTTCTCTAAGTTAATTATGTTGTTTGAACACACACACACCGTGTAAGGGGCCGTCGTGTAAAGGGGCCAGTTGCACGTTAAATCCGTCCTGACCAAACGTCCTCCTGCTGGTGTGGTGTGGTGTGGAGAAGGGGGTGCCAGCTCAGGTGTCGCCCTCGTCATCTGACCGCGGTTCAAAATTACGAGGTCCGTCCCAAAATAGCCCAAGTATTGCTTCAAAAGGGACGTTAATATAACTAAACTAAACTAAACTAAACCAAGAACGTTATATTTGATTAATTTTCAAACCAATAAACTACAATTACCTCAAAGTTTTTTTCTTACTGATAATTAAAATAGTAGCCGCCTTCGGAAATCAGGTTGTTTGCCCCGAATGCTAATTTTATTTAATTTTTTTATAGATAGCATGGCATTTCGCGATTCTCTCAACGAGGCATTTGGAATCTTCTAAATATGATAAATAATTCAGCCACGTTATTTTAATATTTAAACATTTGTTCTACTTTTTGTACTAATGAATTTCTCTAATCCAGTCAGAAGTCTTTTGAATTCAGAGTCGCATGATATATCTAACTAGTGTGTCATGTAAATGTTTTTTTACTACAATGTTATAATCCGGAAGTTATCAATAGAAAACGCCAGCATTTTGCTTTATTTTAATTAATTAAAATGTTTATTTAAAATTTTCAGCAATTAGTTCAGTTGCATGATAAATAAATCCCAAATGTATTGTTGCTATTTGATATGAATTTTCAAAGCAATTTCACGAACATAGAGTCAACACTATATTAATTATTTTATGTAATAAACTAAACAAGAAAAGAAAATATTATGGAAAATTTAAAAAATTATCCATTACCTGAGGTTTACTAAATAAAATAGAATAAAAGTTTAACAACAGTAGTAAAATATATAAAACCTCAAAGATGACATCATTGGGCTTATCTAAAATTAAAATAATATTGAAAATGATCAAATTTACTGATGATGAACTCATCAATAGGAAAAATATTTTTCTCGGAGCGAATCAAACATAACTATGAAATTTGTATGCCGGGAAGCAGGGAGAGTTTCAGCAGTACTGAGGATACAGAATCCTCAGGTTTCTTGAATTTATACAGTTTTATTATTAAACCTGAAAAGAACGACTATTTTTTAATTAATAATATCTATCTTTTCATATACAAAGTTCTCATAGATGGAGAGATGGTCGAATAATTCGAAAGTTCAAACTTTACCGAGGGAAAAAAAAAAAAAAAAAAAAAAAAAAAAACAAAAAAAGAGGGGGGAAAAAAACATTTTTGAAGTGGTTATTAATCGCCTACATGACTTCCATCCAAAATCAACATAAGCTAGGTGCATCAAATTTGGTCTGTGGTTTTAACATACATTGTAAATTTCTATATAATTTTCGTAGAAATTCAGTCAGAAATTTCTCTGTCCGTGTACATGTATACACGATGATTCAGAAATATCAGAAGCATGATAAATATAATTCTGTGTGTGATCTTGTGTTTGTAAATCTGTGTTAAATCTTGGAAATAAATTTTTTAAAGAGATAGATATCTTCTAATTCTTTCCGAAGTGAATGAAAGATGTTCCAAATGAATGATGCTGAATACAAAATGCATTGTAATGTGTAAGTATACGAGAAAGAAAACTCCACTGGTTTAATTTATTTACATACTTTCTCTAATTTTATACAAAGCAACCTTAAATGTATGAAAGTTCATTATATATCAAATATATTACTCTCAGATAGAAATCCAAGTCTTTCTATCGAAAATTGTATAATTTTAAGCTAAAAATATAATTTATTATTGTCTCTTTATATTATGTATTTCTTATGTGAAGGTGCGCATAATCAAAGGCATATCTTCAGACAGAAAATAATATATCTCTTCCGAGAAAGGTTTTCCGCTGCTTAAATCGTTTCAATTAATTACTCTACTTTCACGAAACAATGTCTTTGCTTTCATTTTCCGAAAATACTTAAAAAAAATATTTGAATGAAAGTGGCATATGAAGTAAGAATAGATTTCCTTCAAAGAAATTTTTTCATCATTGCGGTATGCATTTTTTAATCATTTGCTCTGGGACATATTATTTATTTATTATTTCCATCTAATTTAACAACGAAAGTGTTTTTTGTTCATTTAGTTGCTAAAACTGCATGAAGCTTAAATTGATCAATTTTTATTACTATTAGTAATAAATTAATAAAATAAATTTTAAAAGAAGAGGTGCGATAGTTTTCTAAATTCATTTAGAAATTTTATTCCTTTTGAATTTAATTAAAATATAGTTGTACTGCTCACTTAAATCTAGAATGATCTGTACATTGATTAAAGAATGTTTAAATTGTAGATGTACTGCACAATGAAATCTAGAATGACCTGCCTTCTTTTAGAATGTTTATACCAAATACGTTTCTGAGATAAATCTACGATGCCAGAAAATACAAAATAAATAGGCAGAAAGAAACTTAATACTTGATTTGAATTTCCGGGGTGTAATGTAGCAGGCCTCAACGAGCTGCACCCTGATTAACACTAAATCTGATAAAGCTTTACCTCCTTCCTTGTGTCTGTTCAAATATATTGGAAGGCGAGAGATCTAATGGCGTCATAGCCAATCTTTAGGGTATTTGTAATAAATAAATAAATTTGAATTTCCATATTATGCTGGATACTTAAAGACAGTTTTTCACAATTTAGTAATCAAATTAAAAGTTAGCAATAGAAATTTTCGATTTAAAACAACATTTGCACCGACAATTTCAGATTTTTTTTTTTTAGTTTTATATTCAAGAATATTAGTTTTTTCTAGCAAACTGAACAGTAATTCGTTAAACCTCCTAATTACTTTCTTTTAATTATTACGATACATTTTAATAAACCTAGAAAACTGCATGTTAATTAGCAAATTTTATTTTTAACTATATTATGTTTGAAGAGAACTTGCGATTTTCGTAAAAGTTTTCGTTTCCAATCTCGAATGGAAATATTACACATGATGATAATCTTTCATGTTCTTTCTTCTACAATACTAAGATTTTGATTACAAATGTGACTATTCCAGCAAAACTCAAGGTGCCCCGTTATTGAGGTGCAGAGGTGTTGAGGCGCAGACATAGCTTTCTATTGAGAAACCTTTGTGACGCGCTACACCATGATCTATGAGATTTGTCCAGATTCCCAGTTGTAAGAAGGAAAAATGGAGATACCGAAAAGGGATGGTCTGTGACAATGAAATGCATATAAGGAATTGAAATGGTCTGCGCAAATCCGACCAACTGTTAAAGGTGTTCCGTGTAAACAAATCTTAAATAATCATCTCAGAATTAGACTTATTTTTAAACATTTCAAAATAGTATTTTTTAAATTTTAATAACTATTCTATTGAATTTCGACCAATATGTTAAATGATCCATTTACTTATAGTTAGGCAGTAGTACAGTGAGTTGAAATGTAATAATTATATCATTAAGCCTGCAATTTTCCAATCCATTTCTTTATGAATTATCTACTTGCTAGCACGACAAATGCATTTCCTTTTCAAGAAAAATTCATCAACAAAAATGCGAGAAGTTATTTTGCTTTTGTGCTTCAGTAACTTCCAGGTTGTGAGAGATAAAGTAAATTAAAAAAAAAAAAAAGCAGGACTCTTGCGACATGTTTTAAAACATTTTGTTTTCTATTTCTTTCTTCTGCTTCCTTTCATTTCGTTCTTCAAATGCAATCGTTTTTTATTCCTATTAAAAGTATTTTAATGCAAAGTATTTCAGCAATATCTCTAATGATGAATTTTGAATTTCGATTTTTCGAATCACGAATGTCGCAGTTATTTCTAAAATTGTGTTCCTTTTTTTTAGGTGCATCACATATTCTCGACATTCTTTCGTATAATCGGAACTCATGTTTATTCATTTCTCATTAAGAACTTTTCACGAAACATTCCTCGAAGCCCTATAGTTTGCATTTATGAAATATATCGTGATTTCATTGCACATTAAAAAATTCCGCTTATTTTGCATTCATCAAAAATTTGAACTTAAGAGTAATAATATATAATATGGAATAAATTTCTTTTCCGAAAACTTATATATTTATTAAAAAACTATTATGTTTTCAGAGAACGAAACCAGATTTGTTAAATGATTTTATGAAAATTTTAATTTTGTTTGAGTTAAAAACGAGTAGGAAAATTTCAGATTTTTTCTTTTATCTAGCTCAAAGCCTTTTAAATTATTATAGTGAGCAGTAAATATGTTCAGTCAATTAATATAGCTCAGTTTAGTTAGGTTAACGCCCTGTTTTGAAGGTGTATGCTGCAGATGAATTTTCTACTTTAATCAGAGAGTGACCCGAAGCATCCTTCTTTCCTCCACACTCTGATGTGAATATATTTGACTGATCATGGTAGCTGGCATTCAGCAGACATGAGGGATTATCTGCTCCCGAAGTTGACTCTCTAACAACCCACCGTCGATTTATCATATTTGGTCTGAATGACTTGATTCAAATATTAGAAATCGCGTAAGTGCATTTTTTTATCAATGGATAGAAAAATATCTCTTTGGAGTTGAAGCTACCCCAGTTTGAAATTATTTGTGATTACTGACTTGGAAATAAAAACGCACCAAAAGACAATTTCAGATTGATCACTATTATCATTCTAAAGAAGGATGGTCACATTCAAAGAATCATCTAATACAACAAACTTTCGGATATTAGAAATATGCAAATCTGTATAGAATCGATTATTCTTCAACTTAGAAATGAAAAAAGATTTAGAAAAATGTTACTACAAAATATTCGAAAGAAAGCAATAGATTTATTGAATGAATATTCACTTGATTTAGACAATGAGCTGTTTTTAAAGAATGATTACAGTTTAAACACATAAATGTAATTAACTATAAGCAGGACGCATTCAGTAAAAAATTCCTTTACTAAAAGAATGTGCAATATTTCTTGTTAAATTGTAGTGAAGTAAGGTCATTTTTAACATTTTTCATATCATAAATAAGGATAAAGGCGTATTTAAGATAGTCCTTAGGAAAATCTTAAATGATTGATTGATAGAATTGCTTATTTTACCTACAGAAGATGACATATTAGAAATATGGGCCAAAATAAAATTATTAATGAATTTGATACAAATAAATCCCAGAAAAATTTATAAAAATGTTATATGAGGTGCAGAGTAGATATATAATATATGTAAATATTGTCACGTAGAACTATAGTTTAGAACTCAATAACACGCAAGAGGTAGAGCTAAACCAATTTATTAACTGAACTCAGAACTGAGAATACAATAATTGACAAATCTTCTGCTTTTATACAAGCAGAGAAAGTTCCAGAATACTCTTCTGGAGACAGTAAGAAAAGTCCAGAACACTAGTCTGGCAAACTAAAGAAATGTCCAGTATCTTCTGGAACATGAAATAAAGGAAAACATAAAATCAAGTATTTACATATACTATTCACTGCATTGTCTCTAACGGGATTCGAACTCAGGTCTCTTGATCACGAGACCAGTGTCATGACCATTCGGCCATGGAGATTCGACTGTCTTTCTTCAATGCGGCAATATGTATATATCCACTCTGTGCCTTATAACAAACACATAAGTTGCTATATTTCTATTTTATAAAATAATTATTATCAAAATTTATTCCTTTTGCACAAAACAAAAGCTTCATACGAAACAAGTATTTGTTAAAAATAAGTGAGGTCTTGGATTAATTTTTAAGAAATTCCGTTTTAAACTACTAATTAGTGTTAAAGGCTCTGAAATAAAGTGCGTCATAGCAATGAAAGACAGTCAAATGAATGAAAATAAATTAAGTGAAACATTTCTTGGCAACATAGAGTAAAAATTGATCAGAAAATTCCAAAAGATGCACGTACTTTAATTTTTTTTTTTTTTTGTATTTAATCTTTATCTCAGTTGAGATTATGGCATTTGTTTCTAATTCGTCTTCATTTTACCTTTAAAAATAAAATAAATTATTTTATTAAACTGTATTTTCCTCGTGAAAATATATTAACTTCTTTGAATCTTTCACGTATAAATCAACCTTTCTTAGCTTATCAGCAGCCATATCAATAGATTTTAAGCTCTGTTTAAAATACAAAGAAAAATATTAAATAAAGCTAGTTAAATGCAAGCCATTTTAACCAACACTTGAATTTAATGAGGACTAGAGATCGAATAAAAGCTTTTATATTTTAATTATGTAAAGATAACATACATTATTTATTTAACTAGCCAGTTAAATTTATTTAATATAAAATTGAAGAGTAAAATAGAAAAAAAAATTGTCACTTGAATCTCAACGTTATTTCAAGAGCCCCAAAATTTTCGAAAGTAATTTTACAAAATCTCATTGAATTTCTTTCAGAGATTTTGTAATTTCTTGTAATAACTCCCCGGGAGATTTTTTTCTCAATACCAGGCTGTTGAGGCTACATTTCTCAAACATTTGAGTTTCAGGGATTCCGAAATTATTTTTGTATTTTTAACATTTCAAAACCGTAATGTACTTTTGAACACAGTGACGAATGCTTCCTCGAAATCTTAACAATACTTCTGAAACATTCCAGTAAATTTGAGCTCTAGATTCCAAAATTATTTTATTAGATTTCTCTTTTAAAATTTCAGTAGGAAACTTTCCTTACAACACTATGAAATTCCAAAATATTTCATCTTCAAAAATTCGAAATTACTTAAAAACATACAACAATTTTCACCGATATCTCTTTACAATCAATACCAATGCACTTCTGAAATTTTCTAAAATATTTGCTTGATTCCTTCATTGTTCTGATGGAAACATCCAAGCAGTTAAGAGATCAATTTCGGCTGATTTAGGAAAGAGAAAGAGAAAGTGATATCAAAGAAAAGAAAAAAAAAAAAAATGCTGCTCTTAAGAGTCATCATGAACCCCCACCCTTGAACTCCAAATAGGAAAGTTGTTGAACAAGTTCCGCTTCATTCCGTCATGTTGAAAACACACCCTGAAATCTGTATTGTGGTGAGGATGAGCAGTTGAGAAACTCTTCAATATTTCAGCAATCACAGAAAGAAAAAAATATCTCTCCTGGTATCTCCCAACTTTCATAAGGTCTACAAGCAAAAAGAAACGGTAAAGTGGTAACGAAGCAATGGTGTAGCCTTAAACCGGTTGCCCGATTAAGTTCGACTGGCTTTGATGACACACAGTGCTCATGTGCTGTGGGAGAATCGAAGCACAATACCATGATTTTGGCTTTTGTGTGCAAATATATACCGGTTGCTATGCGGATTTGGGCCCCTAAAAGGTTTCGAAGGGAGAATTCTTCAAAGGTAAGTTAAGAAAACAAAATTCCAAAATTGATATATTTTAATTTATTAATTAATTTTTTAATTTCTTTGTAATGTAGGCGTTCACTAGATGCTTGCTTATAAAATTGCGAATTCCAATTTATATATTACGTGAATGCTTTTTTTTCTCCTCTCAAAAAATGCTATAGACAGCAGATAAATTTGACCAATTTCTTTACTTCTAAGTTGGTTTAATATTCTATCAAAATTTCTTATTATTCGAAATTTATTACAAATATCAGAATCATATCGTCCATGACTGTTAAAAAAAAACATTTTTTGAATGAGAAATAAGGTTTGCCGTAAGATATAATATAAATGCATTTAATTGATACTAAAAAGATGCTTTTAAGTAATCCGGTGTTGTTTTACATAAAAATAAATATTCAAAAATTCTCATGTTCTGATATGAGAAAGGAACTGAAAAAGTTTTTGATATTGAAAGTAAATGTCATTTCTTACTCATATTTTCACTGTAGTTAATAGAAAATTGTAAAAAAAGTCATATATTTATTTATAGCTTCATTAATATTCATATTGTTGTTTCCTTTAAAATTTTCATATGAATATTTTTATTGTCTGATTGTGTTTTCTCTTCGTAATTTATATTTTTAAAAAAATAAGGGAATTACACGAACTTTATAAAGTTTTTTCTGAAAATTCTTTTTATTTATGCTGCTTTGGTGTGCATATTTACATACATATCCTGCAAATATTAATTGAGTTTATCATGTACTCTCAATATAAAGTAGGATCTTCTAATTTACAATGAGTATACTTTAGTTGAAAATATTTGCACTTTTTTCATTTTTAATTATTGTTAATCTTCATATAGCAAATAAGTTTACTAATATTTTTTATAGTTTTTAATATTTTAAAACTCAAAATATTATATTTATATTATTAGATTTTTATAGGTTCACTGATATTAAAATATTAAAATCTTTAGCAAAAGTGTAACTAAATGTTAAAGAAAATATATAAAAACTTTGAACAAAATTTTCAAATAATATTTGTTTGATAAATATATACCTTAAATTCTTCTTTACTTTGAGAAGCAAAATCCTTGTTTGAATTGCACACTTATGAGTATGAATAGAATTAATGAATATAAGGAGAATTTTAAGAATTTCCAGTATAACAAAATCGCAATTTGATCAAAAGTGTTATAATACAGCGTTTAACAATCTGGTGAAACCAAATTCCCCAGAAAATTTCTTGAATTTAGAAGATGATGCATTATTGAAGGAGAGCGAACCGAAATTCGAAACAGGATTTGTGATACATATATAATTGTAACCTCATAAATGATCTCCAGTACAAGGCCTAAGTTTTTGATTTTCGTTAGATCCTGCAAGATACTCTAGAAGGATGACACGAGTGGTTTGCTCTGTGGCGATAGGCCTAGATAAATATTTCCTAGAATTCTGTAGAGTTTGAAAACAAACGGTTCATATAAGTAGTGAACTTATTAGTGATAAATTTATATAAAATGGAATAATGTTCAGAAGATTCGAAACTCGAGTTTTAGTCAGATAGTTTTTCCATTTGGTTTGCAAATCACGCTACCTTTTAATACTAGATCTTATCCAAAACAGGATTATGCCAAACGAAGGCTCTAGTTGTTTTTCTAAAAATACATTTGTTGATTTTTATTAATTGAATCAGTAAGCTAATGCAAGAAAAAATAATCATTCATACATAATCATTAGAGTGGCAGCATTGAATATTTATTACTCTAAAGATACAAAAATGAATAAACTCTCATAAATTATTCCAATTTGCGTGGTGAAATATATTTGTTGCAGCTTAAGTACATCGAATGTCACAATTTTTTCATCACTAAACATATCCTTCTGCTCCTGATATAATGCAATGAAAAAAATAAAAATAATGCCATCCAAAGGAGAAATTAAATATAACTAGATAATAATTTTCAATAAGGTCTTTTGCAGTTAGCCTTTTATTTATATATCAGTTTATCTTTTTACTAGAAAGTTAAATTATTTCTCTTGCTGGTAACTTGATTCGCATCTCAGTTTTGAATAATGTACTGGAAATAAGACATTCAATATTTTGATTTTTTTACAAACACACATTCACGAACAATTCCTATTCTTCCAAGAAAATTTCTTTCAAGAATATAATGAACACTTTTAGAATTATGAAGCAATTGCAGAAACAATTTTGATGCTGAAACATACTTTGAATATTGAAGAAACAACAACCTTCATTTTTTTTATCAGAAACTATTTGTAATATTGGTGATTTCCAATATAGTTTGAATATTTCAAAGATAGCATGCCCTTTCTGTTGACTTCTGGTTTTGGCTGCCTACATTTTTTTCTTCGGAGGATTACCCACTCCCACTTATCTAACGCCCTTCCATGTTTGCTCAACACGGAATGTAGTATCAATGACAAATGAATAATGAGTTGATTATTATTATTACTGATGCAGCCGAAAGTCATATTTAAGAACAATTAATCAGCAACAAGTGGTTAAAAGAAAGAATTCAAAAATATTAAAATATTTGGAGATCAGTCATTTCTTGCATCAGAAACGACATTTCATTCTTAACTTTTCAATTAAATAGTACCAAATGCAAGCAGTTCTGAAATTTTTTCCTAAGGAATGTAAAATCTATTTGTGTTGTAGCTTAAGTGAAAATATTGGTGCATTTATTTGTCCTTTTAGACCAAATATTACAATAGGATAAAACAAGAATACTAAATCCAGGTGCTTTCACCACTGTTTCATATTGCAAGATCATATTTCACTAACAATGTTTGCGTGCTCAGCGATCAGACACTGATTAGTTGCAAAAATCAGAAATGCTCTTTCAAATACTTACTTTTTTTGATGAGCAAATAGTTACCGTTTCCATCAGAAATCTGAAATAATTTTGTATAGTCCAATTTGGATTTTGAATTTATATGCAGGATTGAATTCCTATTTATCAGTTCAATGAATTTCTTGGTAAACATTTAAAGCTAGATATAATTTCATTTCATAATATTTTATTATGTTTATAGATTTTACTTAATGTTTCATCATTTTTATAGCATTTTGATACACATCATGCGTTTATACACTTTAATTCTCCTGTTTTTTGCTTCTAATATTGGAATTTTGTAATAAATTTTTCATTCACTTCTTTGTGCAAAAAAGTCCTGAATTTTTGCATAATTAATTGATCCCTTTTATAATAGAATATTTTAAGGATTTTAAAGCTCTAAATTATTATTTAATATATTAAATTAGCTAAAAGATTGATTTCGCAAAAATGTCGCCATCTACTATCCATTTTGAGAAAATTTAGCTTCTAGATTTCCTAATATCAGTTTCATGAATCATGAAATATATAAAAGAATAAAAAGTTGAAAATATCAAAAATAAAGTTTTTAAACTCCCTTTAATAATGCAGTAAAAAAAAAGTAGGAAATAAAAAAAAATGTTCATGGAAAATTTTGGAATGTTATAAAAATTAAGACATGAAGGTTAGCCACAATTAATAAGGAACAAAAAATCCGAAACTAGCATTATATTAGAATTAAAATGTATTAAAATGCAATTACAATTTCAATTTATTTCAAATTTTTCTATGTGCTCCTCAGGTTTTAGTTATTGTTATTTTGATCTCCAGATTCTTGATGAAAGAATTATTTTTCTTTTTAGTGCAGCGATAAAAGTGTTTTTTACTTTTTCATATACGACGCATAAAAAAAGTATCAGAATTGTCAAGAAACATTTTGAACTTGAGTATTTGATGAATTTCCAGGTTATAGACCTCCCTCAGTTCGAAACATAAATTTTCGACATTACGTCTGTCTATCCGTGAACACGATAATTCAAAAATACTTTAATCTAGACGAAACAAATTTGGTATATGGGCTTTTGACTAAATTTATAGATTTCTATAAAATTCTGAACTAAATCCATCCTGAGGAAGTCTGTCTGGATGTCTGAGAACAAGTCAACCTGATAACTATAAAACGTAAAGAGCTATATAGATAAAATTTAGAACAAAGGTTTAGCATCTAAAACGCCAATTTTTATCAAATTTTGAATGCAATCTGTCAAAGAGTTGACCATCTCTCGATCTGTTCTTTCGCATGCATGTAAATACAATCAGTTAAATGACTGAAGCTCGGAAATTCTTGCGACAAATTTTGGTCCGTATCAAATATTGATTTTAATCAGACGAAAAAAAAAAAGGGGGGGGGGGGGTTCAAAATAAATATTTGCACGATAGATTCAGTAAAAAATGCTAGATTCAAGCCGAAGATCTGTATTTCGTAACTACTTTTCTGCAATACCATGCAAAGCATTCGCTTCCTTAACTATTAATTATAATTCATTTTATGCGGGGGGAGGGGGAAATTCTTCTTTGGACAAGAAAGTTTCAGGAGACAACTCTCGCTGATTTGAAAAGAAATTTGGTTTGAATCCTTTTGTACTAATTTTCGAAACATTAGTTAGACATCAATCGGATGAGTAAGCTGTGCTAAATAAGATTCTATGGGAGAAGAAATGCGCCTCTTTCATGTGAAGAGTTTTGTTGAGCATGGAGTTTCCCGAGCCATTTAATCAAACAAAACAGAAAGACAATTCGATCGCATCAAACAAAAGATTAATTATGTTTTCAATCATTTCATTGATTTCTATTAAAAATTGACAGAATACTATTTACTTTCTTGCATATGACAAATTTACTTCAAATCAGTCAAAAAATAGAACGTATTCAGAAATTTTTGTTTTATATATTTACTGTTTTTATGTAGTATTTAATTAAAATTCACAAAATGAAACTTAAAAAAGAGCTTTTTTATTTAAAAAAAATTGCTTCGTATGTACTTCTAACTACATCAAAATTTCATTTGTGAATAAAAGGAATTTTTTCCAAACAAAAACTATATCTGAATTAAAATATTATTCTTGTAGAAATAATGTGATAGTTTCATTACAAGATAGTATAAAATATTTATATCTTAAGAATAGGTCTCAAGACAAGTACCAAAACAGTGCCTTCGTTAAAAAAATAAATGTAATTCGCATAACCCACCCCCCTCCCGTTTTTATCCTTGAAACTTTATGACAAGGGACACTAAGATTAAAATTGTAATAAAGCTTAAATAATGATGCATATGCTATTTTTGGATCTATCTAATTTGTATTCTCCAAACTAGCGTTAATTTAATAACTAAATCGATTAAATATAATTAATTTAGTTACTGAATTTGTTTAATTTTTGGCAATCCGAAAATATTAATTGTTGCATGCAGGAATTAAATGAGAAAATACGACAAAAAAAAAAGAATGTACAAAAAAAAATGTGTTAATATTTGAAAAATTTTTTAAGGATGAACAAAATGAAACAATTTGTGGTTAATTAAGTTAAAGAATTAGATCTTGTTGTTAAAAATTAAGTAGAAAGTGTTTTTTAAACATGTGACTTAATTATTAAAAAGGTAAATAATCTTAATTAAGGTTATTTAAATTTTAGAGCAAGCAAGAAATTACCATAATTTCACATTGCATAGTTATAAAAGGCATATTTAAGATACATTAGAAATGAATAACAAATTTACTGTCGCAAATGCTTTCATTTTGAAACTAAGAAAAATCACTATCTTATGAAATGCGCAACTACATATAACTAGAAAAAAAAATAACTGCAATCTAAGTCATTCATTTACATAAAAAATGCATCACATCTATATCTATACTTATAATAAAGCTCAATGTGCGTGTGTGTGTGTGTATGTTGGCGCTCTACAGGCCAGACCATTCGACCTACAGCTACCAAATTTGGCACGTGTATACCTTGGAGGGCGGGAATGTGCACCTGGGGGTTATTTTTTCGAATTTTTAAATATAATTTTATTTATTTAAAAATTAAACGAAATTTTGGCGTGTTTCTGCTATAAATTCCGAAAATATTACCGCACAAAAAAGATTTTTACATCAAGTTAAAGATCAAAAATTTATCTTTTAAATGATACCAATGTTTTAACCTTAAAATTAAATTTCTATTTTTAATGAATTTTTAAATAAATTTTTTAACTATATTTTTCAACAATTTTTTTCGTACAAAATAAAAAAAATTTTAAATTTTTAACATTTAAAACTTCATAAATAAGTCTTAGTTGATCGTGGAAAATAGAAACATTCATTCATTTATTTAAAATTTGGTGTGTCCAGAATATTTCTCAGAATATGATACCTTACTGCATTAAATTTAGACTTCATAATTTTTGAAATATATTTATAGGCAGGAACAAAATATTATTATTGATTTCATTTCAATCCTCTTGAAAGCAAAACTAAAAACTGAATTTTATACTGAATCTCAGAAATTTTTGTTGAATTTGTTCGTCATTTGTTCGTCATTGTTTGAGATATTACATAAATTATGAAAAATATTTTGTAGTTAACATAAGACTTAAATACCGAGCGATTCTGTTTGCAATACTCTCATTCAATAATAATAATAATTAATAAATAACAATAAAGATGATAAATAAATTAAAACGCTTGGTTTTATTAAAAAATATCTTAATATTAATTGCAATTTCATCATTTACATTTTAAATTAAAGATGAAGTTTTGCCGGAAATGACACCAAATTAGTAAAATGTATATAGTAAATTGAACGAAACGATCTAAACAGTTTAAGTTTGGTATGACTATCAAAATTTGAAGATTAAAAATGTTTTCTTTGAGAATCCTTTAAGAGACCAGTTACTTAAAATATTTAATTGAAAATTGTAGCGAGCGGTAATACTGGCGAACCGGCTGGTCTCCAAAGGCGGCTAGTATCAATTATAATTGCAAAATATAGATGATCACTTGTTTTTCATAATAAACAGAAAAAAATTACGTTCAAAAGCTGTAAAATATCTGAAAAGGTTAAATTTTTGGAGGAAAAATATATCTAATTCATATAAAAAAATTTTAACTATTGAAGTGACTTATGATTCAAATGATTATTACAATAATACATTTCCTTGTTAATTAAATACTGCGTATTTAATCCAGTTACAATGAATTTCTGAATAATAATTTTATAGCTACAAGCACTTTTAAAATAAGAATTATCAGTTTCTTAAAAAATTCATAGTTAAAAGTATCTATCTCTTTAGAAGTTATAAAAATTTTCTGAAAAGTTCATGTAGATTTAATAAATGTCACATGAAAATTCTAGACCTGAAATAAGATGACTTGATGCTTAAAATCATACAAAAAGAAAATGTAATTTTCGCATGAAATAAAATCATTTACTATTTTTTCATAGCTTAAGAGCAAACTAAAATATTTTAAATATAATAATTAAATTTCAACAATGAATTCTATTGTTCATATTAAAAATTTGTTAAAGTCAATTTCTTAATCAATTTGTTGTTTCTTAGTTAATTTGTTAATCATATTAAAAATTTGTTAAAGTTGCAAAAAAATTGCTCTATAAAATTTTATCATGGAAAATATAATTTTCGGAATTTTAAGATGGGGTAAAAATGATTCTTATGCGATAATATTTTCAACCACTTATCATTAAAAGACTTTGAAATTTCCCCGACTTTTTAATGAATTAAAATTTTATTATAAAGACTCGAAGAAGTTACGTTAGTTAGGGTAAACATTCCAAATTTGTGCCATATTTGATAATTATAAGCTTGTAATGGCCAATAAGCTGAGATACATTATTTTCTTTTAATATTAGGAGATACAGCTGCCTAGGGAGTATTAAATATGTAGGGTTCTTCACACTAAAAGCCACAAGACAACATTTTTTAGCTGTTTAAAATTGTGAAGGACATTTTATTAAATTTGCTCTGAAGATTTGATATAATTTAAAAAGTTTTTAAATAATAAATTATAACTGTTATTTGTGTAAACGTTTTTAGATTTGAAAAATGTCAAATAAACATGCATTTCATTGATCTCGTTCTTAGAAAACTTAAAAAATGCACACAATAACGTAATCAAATAAAAAATACATATATATACGGATAGTAATAAAAATCATATACATTATTTAACTATCCACAGAAATTTTGAAAATCCTCATTCTTTCTACTCTACCAACTACATAAGAGTTGATTTCATGTGAAAGCAGGGATAATACCTTGTTGCTAATTTGGGTACAGCTATAAATACAGAGCCTATAACACTATCGTCAAATACACCGTGTGAAACCCTGTAGAGTTCTTAGGATGGTCAAGTATACTTTCTCTCCCACTGCGGCCAAATCTTTTAAAAGTACCTTACCTTTTCGGAGATTATGTTTTAGTTAAAAGATATCTGTTAAAAATTCCTGTTTGTTACTTTATTTTAAAAAACTTAGCAAATCGTTTTCTGGTTTTAAAAAAGACTGCATTCTTTACTTCACTGAAATTATTTTAATTGGTAAGAATCGTGAGTTAAAAAAAAATGTGCTTTTCTTCTAACTGCAACAAATCGATTACTAAAACTTGCGCTTACTGGTAACGGCACATGCTCTACCTGCTCCACCCTAGTTATGGCACTGATCTGAAATATTTATTTTTTAGAAGTTAATCGAACATATGTTGTGATGCGACAATATGCAATTGTGTAAGGAACTCTTAGAAAAACGATTTCTGCATAAAATTACCAAACTAAGCACCTTATGTGAATGAAAGTTCAATAATTACTTTTATTCCAATATATTTAAAATGAAAATTTAGAGAACTATTAATACCATATAATATAAATATCTAAAAAAATTCATACATTTTTTTTTCTAAATAGCATCTTAGAAACAAATAAAAATTATATTCAACAATTGCTAATATTTGTAAATATTAGAGCATAAAATTTCGTACTTATTCAATGAAAAGAATTTTATGCATTAAACAAATT
Source organism: Argiope aurantia (assembly GCA_026543865.1). Classification (NCBI taxonomy): domain Eukaryota; kingdom Metazoa; phylum Arthropoda; class Arachnida; order Araneae; family Araneidae; genus Argiope; species Argiope aurantia. The sequence goes on from JAPMOR010015793.1 coordinate 158,546, forward strand.
ATAAATTTGAAAAAAAAAATCTTAAAAAAAAACTATATATTTAACTGCAAAATAATACATTTTTATTATTGAAATTTATTTATTTATGAGCTTTGGGCATTTCAAACTCAAATATACTAAACATTGAATCTAAAATGCATTTAAAATTAATTGCTATTTTGATTTAGTTACAGATTTAACCCTCTGAGTGTTTTCATTCTACGTCTGAAACCTCTAAAAAGGGAAGGAAACTTGACTAGTATTCTCTCCCACAATCGTTTCGGTTTTACTAAAGAAATGTACAGCAAGCGCGAGCACGATTTTTTCTTCACCTCTTCTTCTTCACGGGTGGTCACCCTGGGGTATGCGCAAATGACCGGTCATTCATGTCAGATCTTATTGCTTTCGTTTATTTTGTATGGCTAGAAAAGTCGGATAGTTTCTAGGAATAGTGTTCAGTTTTGTTGCTTTTTAACCCCGATAGTAGATAATATCGCTTTGTAAAATGTTGGAGAGAGCAAATATAAACAGAAAGGTTTTCACTTAATTTTTGCTAGGTATTTTAAGCACAGAAACTTTCATCGGTCTCACTATATATATATATATAATGATGAGGATTCAAATTCCATTGATATTCCTTTATTATTCTTTCAAATAAATCATTCTAATATTTTTGTACTGAGTAATCAATATTTGAATAGCATTTGTCTAAAATTAGGACTAATCACAAATAGTTCTCTCAATCAGATGTGTATAAATAACAATATATAATCGATTTATCATTAAAATAGCATTGCCGTCTATTATAAACCCCCCGGGGGGCACCTCGAAATGAGGATGAGATGCTTCCGGCATGGTGGTTGGATCTCGCCACCCTGGAGGGAACACTAATAGGTGGGGGATCTGACTCCTCCCATCGATGACGGGAAGTACTTCCTTCGGGAGGGGTTGTACCGTGGCCGGTTTTGGCCCTTAGGACTCAACCACAGTTCCCACCAATGGCTGTTGCAGCGGTCCGGTCATTCAGTTTTATGGTTTAAATCCGTGTGCCCTCGGGCGGGTTGGAGAGTTAGATGGTTGACTTATCTTCTATTATAATAAAATATGCAAATCAGCAAATTGATTGAGTAGCTTAAAAAATATACAATTCTAGAGCCATATGATTTGCTACTTATGTATTAATGACCCAGGCTCTAAAATATATCACAGCAATTTTTTTAAAGTTCAATACTTTCTTTTATAATTTTTTTAAATTGAAAAATAATGGCATATTCGCTTTTAAATGTTTCAAAATAATGAAAATTTCAAGTTAAAATCTCGTCAAATATATCAGGGTAAATGCAGATTAAATGACCTTATTTAAAATTTATTTTTGAAATTATAGACTGTTCTATTGATTTTAAAATGTTTTAGAAATTTATTAAAATTATCGACTTTTTTGCGATTTTTTCCCCACCTTTTTTCACTATTTTGTGTGCATATTCAATGAAATTGCTATCTTCAAAGATATTCAAAGGAACAAACAAATGATTCTTTTAAAATATTATACAGGAGCATTTCATTCTTCGTAAATTTCGATACATTTATGATGTTCTTTAAAAAAATACAATGTACGTAATAATTTTCTAATTTTCGTACATTCTAAAAAAGAAAACACTATTTATTTATTGCTATCTCTGCTAGTTTTATCAAAAAAATGTAATTGACAAAAGTTTCAATTGTGCTTACATATTTTTATAAACTTTACTGTGGAAAAGTAGGTGATGATTTAAATATGCAAAATTAAACTTGTAAAGCATATGTTGCATTAACGTATCTTTGCAACATTCCATTTTCTTTCTGTTTCTAATGATCGCTTGTAGCTAAGATAAATGTGGAGACAACCTGAATTTCATTTTATTCAGTCATTTCTCCGCTAATAAGATTCAAACATGTGGGTTCGTAATGTGAAATAATCCACTCGTTGTTAATCTGTCTTTCATTTTATTCTCTCTCTCTAATCTAAAATTCTATTTACATGCTATATATATATTTAGTTGCTTGCTTTGTATAGTTGCCATATACAAAAACATACATTAGGTTAGCGCGCAATTAATTCTGACTTTAGAGTTCTAAAAGCAAGTTATAGCTCTAGTATGATTAAAGTTAAAACTAGTTTTTAGCCAAAGGCGCTCGTAACAATAACAATCACCGAAAACATTTTTTTTTTTTTTTACAATAATTCATGAAGATGGATTCAATAAAAGAATAAGTGTCTTGCTTTGGTAGGAACCGCAACAATTCCACAAATTAATTATGAAATTTTATGTCTTAGAACTGTATTTGAAACAAAGTTTGGAAGTTTTAATTGCTTACTAGAAAAGTTTTTACTTTTGTTGATTACCTCCATAGACATAGTAAAAATATCAAACTATATAAGTAAATGAATTTAGTGAAGAAATAGTGATATTCGTATTTCAGTGAAATTGGGATGTATAAATTTTACAAATATTTGACAGCATAGTTTGAAAACTCTCGAAAACCAGCGTAAGAGGTAACTAGTTCCTTATTTAGAAGTAATTACCGGTGTAAGCAATTACTTTCATTTATGAAAGTAGCCTTGTTGTACCCAGAATCATTGACATTAGCCTTGAATCGGTTTTGAAATACACAAAAATAAAGTTTTTTCTTTTCTTTCTTTTTTTAATTAGTAAAAAAAGGTTTAGTAGTTACGCGTAGGACGTAAACACTTCTTATTTTGATTACAACTTAATAAACCGTATTCTAAATTATATTACGACAATTAATATACCTGAAAATCACAAATAACATTTACATCTCCTGTTCTTTCATCTAAATAAATCAATTTTATGATGTTTGTTTTGAAATCTGTTTTATGATGATTTATGTCATGAGTGCTATGGTGATTTATGATATGATTATTCAGAGCAATTCAAAATAAATCGAAAGATCGCATTTAATAAATAAACACATTCAATATTAGAAGGAATATATTAATACCTTAGTTCATTAAGTATGAAGTTATCTTTTACCATAACTAAATAATCACTCTTTGTATTTCGTTATTGAAAAGAATAATTCACAGATTCTCGAAATTTGATACTTACATAATATGCCCAGTCTTAGAACATCACGTCATATTATTAAGTTGATTTTAGTTTTTAATCATATTTTTTGTCGAAAATTAATAATAGTGTTTAAACAATTACATCTACTGAATTAATTTCACAAACTTATCAAATTAAATCTTGATAAAAAAAAAAGCCTTTATAAAATAGTTACTTTCCAATTTGTAAGCTATTCCATTGATTTATGGACCCCCCCCCCTCCCTTTAAATCAGAAAAACCATCTCGCGATTATTTTTTTTATTATTATTTTGATTTCATAATTTTGAAATCATATTAAGGAAGTGGAACTGAAACATACAATAAAATTATTGTCTTCTAAAATATTCCAGAAAAGCTAAAACAATTTAATGATTCTCTTAAGAAATTACAATTCATCATTCATGGAAACTTTATGTAGAAATGTTTCGTTCCACACAACTTTAAATTTATGTCATTCTAAAAAAAGTAACTGAAAATTAGCGCAACTAATTCATTTTAGATAATACAAAAGCTCTATTATCGCTACTTTTTTTTGTCTCGGCAGAAGAAAAAAAACTAGTAGTTTGCATTACAGATGAATAAATTATAGAATGATGCACGCAGAATTTTGTTAAATATAATGGACATATTTAATCTTTTTTCCTTCCAATCCTGATGAAAGGCAATTTGCAATGCTGTAAATTTGTATATAACAAAAGTTACATTTATAGTGACTTCTTTTTTCTGGAAATTAAGACATATGCAAGTTTTGTATACAGATAAATGCACGTCATCTTATTTACATGATATCAGAAAAACATTTTAAATGAGATATTAAATAATATATCATTTAATTTTTAAATTCTGAACTGAATTTAAATTTTATTCTGTGCTTAGTAAGGAAGTGAATGAAAATCAGTTTTTGTACATCATTTATTAAGGGAACAACTTTAAATGTTAACCAATCAAAAAATTCACAAACTTTAGCAAATTTTAATCATAAACTGATGCAATCAAATAATTCACAATGTTTAACAATATCAAAAATTCGCAACCGAAAAAAATCACAAAGACTGACATTATATAATAAAGTAAAATTTCACAATACGTAAATAATCACAAAAAATCACACTAAAGAATCGTAATATAAAAAATTCACTGTAAATAGTCATAATAAAGAAAATCACGATATTAAATGAAGCATCCATGCCGTTATATTACAATAATAGTCCCTGAAACAACACAAAATATACTAATAAGAATGTGTCTTATTCTTGCATATATCAATTAATGAATATTGTAGATATTAAACATTTTGCTGTAGAGAAAAAAATATTTAAACTGAATTCACCTTCTAATTTAGAAGTAGCAACATAAGCAATAATAACAATTTTAGAGCCTATCTTTAACTGTGTGAAATAATTTTTTCTGGATTATTATAAGAAATATTAAACACATTATTATGAAATGGCAATATAAAAAAGCATATAACTACGAATATTAAGAATCTTATATCCAATATCATATCATGCCGATATCATACTGTTGTAACAGTTATACTATTTATAATAGAGACACTGTATGATATCTTTCAAAACATGGTGCTGCACACAAACCAACATCGCAGTCAATGCATTCAAATCGTGTCTCTCTTCGAATGCGCTTTCCATTGCCGTTTTGTTGAAGACAGCATACAACACATTTTTGCACTAATTTTCTTTTTTTAGTACTATCTTTTTGCACATATGAAGGAAAATGTCGCCCAACGAAACGAGCTACATTTTCTGATCCTTTAGGGGTGATAAAATTGTGAATATCAGGATAAGTGCCTCCTTCTTCGATGAATCGTTCCATTAATTTCATTCGAAAGCCAACATGATTTAATGTCCCGTCATTCTTTTTGAAAACTATGAAAGAATTCCATACGATTTGATTTAACAAATGCCGAAAAATCTTCTTGTAGTATTTTTTTCTACTGACTTCTGACAACAGAGTAGTAGGATAGACACTCATCTGATCTATCCACACCACCCATAGAAGAATTGTAAAATACTACCACTTTAGGTTTTATCTTCACATCGGAATTTTTCTTAGACTGTACTTCCATCATTTCTGTGTTATGGAAAGTACTAAGCATAAGAAGTGGTTTCTTGACCTTCCATTTCATTACACACATTTTATCTTTTTGAAAACCGACTATTTCTCCTTTCTTCACACTTAAGTTTTTTAATGATGAGGGTAAACCTTTTCGGTTGGATCTTAGAGTTCCACAAATGTCAGTTTTGCTTTGTAATAACATTTCTGCCAGTTCTGGCGAGGTATAGTAATTATCTGTTGATAAACAGTATCCTTTTCCTTTTAATTCATGAAGAAGAGTCATCATTCTTTTTGTAGAAAGACCATAATCATTGCAGTCATCATGAAAGTTGGTGCCTTTTCCTGTATATATGAAAGAATTCCAAAGGTATCCATTTTAATCACTTCTCCACGGCTTTTGAACTATACCTTGCAACAATAAAAGGGAAATAAATCTCCTCATCTCTGGAATATTTGTGTCATTCCATTTCAGAACTCTAGAAGAAGGTGTAAGTTCCGCATTCGCTAAATACGATTCAGCATATCTGTTCGTTTCTGTGACTATATACGAGAAAATTTCTTCATAAAAAAAAAGGCTGAAATAATCTAAGGGATCATCAGAATCTCCAATAGAAACTTTTATTCCTGGATTAGGAGGACACGGCTGAGGAAGAGTAGGATTCACTCGATACCAGTTTCTAGCACTATCTAGAGAATCATCATCAGATTCACTTTCGGAAGAGGAAAAATCTTCATCCGAGCTTTCCCTTTCGATTAAAAGTTCTGTTTCAGAGTCGCTCTCCATTTTTAACGCAAAGCAAAAGCCCACTTCTGAACAAGCTGGAATGTTGAAGAGCAAATCGCAGCAGTAGCTATTTCACTGGTCTTTTATAAGAGAGGTACCAGTACGATTGGAAAGTGATTCTATTGGAGAATAGTAAGTTACAAATTGCGATGGCTTGTTGAACAGACTATTCAAATCAGAAGAAAGAGCAAAGATAACGATCAGAAACCGACTTCAAAAAAGAAAAACCGCGTGGCCATAAGGCTTGTCTCACACCATGCGGATTCAAATGTCACCCGTGTCGCTATGAGTTTGGGCCGACGTTTTTCTACAGATAGAACATTTTACTCAAAACAAAAACAAAAAAAAGGCTGTACTTCTTGATAACTTCCAAAAGAACTAACCATAAATTGAAACCTTTTGCAGAGTTGTGTAGGATGTTGGATTTAATACAGGAAAACGCATTTTACTTTATAAAAATTTTATATAATTAAATAACAGCCCTTTTGATAAAAAAAAAGTTGATTTACTTTTTAAATATTTTCAATGTTTTGCTTATTGTTGCATTATTTCTATATCCTCACAATAAGGACAATTATGGACAGAATTCAACAGCAAAATCCATTAAAAAAGTAATAGAATGAAAGTATTTTAAAAGCAAATACTTCACGTGACAACAAGAATAATAAACGCAATTGCTTCAATGCACAAATTCAGTCATTTTAATTTTTTTAAGAGGAAATACATGTATAGAAACCAATACTAAAAAAGAGCCAAGCAAAAGAAACAAAAGTGTAAACTCACGAGCGCAGTATAAGCTCATAGAGGAATCATCAAGAGAAATACGCTTCAACCTCAAATTCCTGTCGCTTTCTTTTGTCACTTGATTATATATATAACATAAAGAACAGAAAATTTTTAATATATGAATTTTTAGAATAATTAAAATACTATGCAGTATAGTTATGCCGAATTATAATATTCATTTAACTAGTTTTAAGCATTACAATACATATCTGCTTCATTAAATATTTATAAACTTCAAGTATCACAGAAGTGGTTTCCGTAAAATTTATTATACAAAGTTATTCGCATGCTTCGCAGAAATTCTGTTCCCCAGCGCGCAGAGAAACATGTGTGAAACAAATTGCACCCATCCAGAACGCTTGTTACTTTATTTTCATAATTTATCAAAAATATCACCAAGTGGTAGAACAAATGAATAAACTTGATTGAGTTGTTGATGAATCATGCAGTCAAATAGGGGAAAGAAAGAATTTATTTCAAAATGAAAATACAATAAAAAAAGGCGTTTTTTTCTTCTTTCGAAATTGAAAATTTATATAGAGCAGGCGATCATTGATGACATATTTAATGACCAATAATACCAAAAGGTTTGTTATATAATTCCACTATAGACGTATCAACTGAATATACTGAGAAGATATATATATATATATATATATATATATATATATATATATGACAGGTGATCATTGATGATATATCAATAGTCATTAGCTCTCATATATAAAGAAAATTAATATATGATTGACAATATTATTTATATAATTGGTTTAAAAAATAAACCATTGTTTCTCAAATTTCAGTTTAATATAGCATACTGGATATGGCTTAATCCCTTTTTTCAACCCTTTAAAGCCCTTTATTAACTTTTTTTAACTTCCCAATTCAATAGCTTGGGTTAAAAAGGCTGAGCATTCACTAGGAATCATTCCAGTTAAAGAATTTGAGAAACAATTTCTTTCTTCATCGTAAATAAACATATTGCAACCTTTCTATAATTAATTGTAATTAATTGATATGTAATCTTATCTTCAAATATTAGATAAACTGGCTAATGATCTGTAGGCGCAAATCTGTATGTAAAAATCGTGTATGCATGTACATGATACCCCAAAACGGAAGCATCGAGATAAATTAAATGCATCATGCAATTTTATCAAAATGTAGATTTGTATTAATTTTTTCAAAATGTGTTCTGACAAAGGATTTATTACACACTAGCCGCCTTTGGCGACCAGCCGGTTCGCCAGTATTACCGCTCGCTACAATTTTCAATTAAATATTTTAAGTAACTGGTCTCTTGATAGATTCTCAAACAAAACCTTTTTAATCTTCCAATTTTGATAGTCATACCAAACTTATACTGTTGTTTAGATCGTTTCGTTCAATTTACTATATATATATTGCTAATTTGTTGTCATTTCCGGTAAAACTTCAACTTTAATTTAAAGTGGAAATGATGAAATTGCAATTAATATAAAGATATTTTTAAATAAAAGCAGGCGTTTTATTTTATTTATTATCTTTATTGTTATTTATTTATTATTATTATTATTGAATATGAGTATTGCAAACAGAATCGCTCGGTATATAATTCTTATGTGAACTACAAAATATTTTTCATAATTTATGTAATATCTCAAAGAATAATTCAAAAAAAATTTCTCAGATTCAGCATAAAATTCAGTTTCTAGTTTTGCTTTCAAAAGGATTGAAATGAAATCAGTAATAATATTTTGTTCCGGCCTATAAATATATTAAAAAAAATTATGAAGTCTAAATTTAATGCAGTAAGTTATCATATTCTGAGAAATATTCTGGACACACCAAATTTTAAATATATGAATCAATGTTTCTATTTTTCACGATCAACTAAGACTTATTTATGAAGTTTTGAATGTTAAAAATTTAGAAAAACTCAACATTTTCATAATCTTAGGCCAATTAATCTTGAGAAACCTGCGCGCTGATTGGCGTATTTTCTTTGAAACGATCGATGGAAAATCTAAAATTATCCATTTTTTTTATTGAATAGTGATATTCAAATTTTCATAAATCAGTCAATTTAAGTGATTGATTTAGTTAATTGGAAATTAACTCTTTTTATTTAAAATATTAGTGTTTCAAGAACATTTTGTTAATCGTGATTTCCACAGTAGAAGCTTTATGTAAAATCAAAAATTCGTTATTTATTAGAGCATTTATTGAAACATAAAATATAATCATTTTCCATTTAGACCATTTTAGCAGATCTGTGTCTAACTAAAGGTTTACAAATTAGCTGTGTGGCCCTGATTTGAATGGATATCCTGTTCATATTAAACAAAACTTGCCTTAAATTAAAGCTGATTTATTGGATTATTAATATAGAGAGTGTAAAAGATCATAAAATAATTTTTCTTGAATTTATTTTTTAGAAAAAATAATATTTCATATTTGCTTCATTTCCTACAGACACGTGCCAAAAATTATATTTTTGCAGATTTCATTTCCAAAAAGATTTAATTTATTTTTAATTGGAGCTTTAATCAATGTGATGGCAACACTTTGAAAAAGCTAATTTTTTCCCATGAATGCGAAACGTGCTCGTGCAGCTTAAATTTTATTTTTATTTTGTACGAAAAAAATTGTTGAAAAATATAGCTAAAAATTTATTTAAAAATTCATTAAAAATAGAAATTTAATTTTAAGGTTAAAACATTGGTATCATTTAAAAGATAAATTTTTGATCTTTAACTTGATGTAAAAATCTTTTTTGTGCGGTAATATTTTAAGAATTTATAGCAGAAACACGCCAAAATTTTGCTTAATTTTTAAATAAATAAAATTCTAATTAAAAATTAGAAAAAATAACCCCCAGGTGCACATTTCCGACCTCCAAGGTATACACGTGCCAAATTTGGTAGCTGTAGGTCAAACGGCTTGGCCTGTAGAGCGCCAACATACACACACACACACAAAATAGATAAATGAAATTTGGTAAGTTGGTTTGATATCGTTATTGCGAATGTGTCGAATTTTTGCTCCATTCTGAAAGAATAGGAAGACGCACAAAATTCATACTTGATTCTATTCAAAATGTGCTAAGAAATATGGATAGCGCTACACTGCATAAGCATATGCATAGGAGAAAGTAAGGATGCTGATGCTACCATTGACCTTTACCTTGATTGTAAACTTTGGATTGCTTTTAATAATTATAATAATAATTGTTTTCCTGTTTCGGACCGACAACTTTTAAGATGGATCCTGCATTAGTGTGCAGTTTATGAAGTTTTCTTCCATAAGTAACACCAGCATCAGTAACAAAATCTGAATAAAGTAATGCAAAGTCATTTACTTGACACGAGTGAATAGCAGGTTGTGATTTCAGGAATTTATCTGCACTATTTTGTATTAGAACGTCCTTAAAAACGTGTAGTTAAAACTCATTCTGTACTTCGCACAAGATTTAACAAAAGTTATCACATTTATCCACTCAGATTTTATTCTATATTGAAGAATGCTCATTAACTTATCTACAAAAAATACTGCTTCAAAGAACTGTAAAATAAGAACAGAATTTTTGAACTATCTACTTATTTTTTTAGAAGTGTTTTAGAGATCTATAATTTTATCTAAGAAATATATCTTCTTTGATAAACTATTGAAAAAATATTTTCAGATAGTTTACGATGTTAAGACTTTTACAGTGTGATTCGTTTCTTAATATTTCTAACAAAATAAATCAAAACCTGAATTAAATTTATTTTACTATTTGCTTTCATCTACATCAAGGTATATTAAGACTAAATATTAATAATTTTCTGAATAGACATAATTCTTAAAAAATGTTTTTATTGTTTCTTTTGTGAATTTGAATGAAATTATTCTATTCAGTTCCTTAAAAAAACTTTTTAAAGGAGTCGCATTATAAAAAACGACACATTATTCCAAATTTTTACAAGATAAGAGAAACAATATAATAATATATTTTATTATATTCTTTGAAATTTAGACTGCTTTAAAACGCAAAATTCATTTGCATCTGTTTACTTAGTGAAAAATAATTGGAGGTAGAGATTAGCATAAAAATATAAATTTGAATCATAATAATAGTTGAACTAACAATGAAAAATATATTTAATATTTTAACTATATATCGATGGCAATTTTTCAAATATATCCCTTTCGAGTTGCTGGTACTTCAATGTGATGTTTAATCACAAGTAAGCATAAAACTGCATTAAGAAAAAATAACTCAATGGAACTTTGAGGCAACTCTTAGATCAAAGAAATCCTATCCCTATCGATATCAAACAAAAACTATTGAAACAAAATGCAATTTAAATTTAAGTTTACATAGATTCATTATGGGAGACACAATTGGAAAAAAATTCCTGTTCCTCTTTCTTGAGCGAGCCCTTTCCTTTCTCACCCCCCATTCCTCCATCACGCCGGCACCATCACAATGCCCTATGCCTAAAGGAATCTTCGGGCTCTCAGATCCTGTGACATCCTTAAATGGCCGTAAAACTTCATTGTGTTGTCCCCCTCCAATTCATCAAGATGTCGAAACTTGTAGGGGGAAAGAAATACGTTAAAATACGTCGACACCATTTTCGGTGCAGTATAACCCATACGTGATTTTCCGCGCAAAACGAATTTGCATCGTTCGTTACCCTACGTTAAAATGCGTGCAGTGCACTTTAAAGACATCTATGGGGCTACGTCGAAATTCCTGGGGAACCCTTAGAGGGTTAATTATCAAACATTGTGTGATTCGATGGCTAAATCAGAAATGTCTTCATATTCGAATAGCTAAATAAGTATAAAAGTGGTATTTTATTTTGAAACAAATAAATTTACTGACATTATTATTCTTTGCCTCTTTGGCGACCACTGGGAATATCGGTTGTGTTTCATTTCAAATAACCCTCTTACGCATAATTCTATGGCCATGGTTCCCTCAGCGAAATGTAGCAAAGTATTTTAAAATATCAAAAAATGACAGCTATTAAAACTATGTAATTTTCATAGCTTTATGTTTATTCTATTCATTGTGTGCTAATGAAGTCATGTCCCATGACATTATAATGGTATTAAAAACAGCTGTTTTCGGTTCATTTATCTTTTAGTTTTCACGTTCCTGTTACTTTACTTCCTTATTCCCATGCAAATATTAAAAACCCTTCTTTAGATTTCAACAACGTGATAAAATCATGCGATTAAAGAGTTGACTAATCAATGAAAATGTTTTCGACTTCATCGCAATGATCAAATCGATTGTTAAACATTAAGCAAAAAAATATTTTTAAAGAAATTGCAAAAATTTAAAAAATTGTACACAATAACTGAAATGGTTTTAAAATGGTTTTTGCGATAATATTTTCGGATATTATTGCGAGAAAAGTTCGTTTGATTTTTAATTAACTGAAATTCCAATTAGGATTTAGAAACAATGTCTGCATTATATCTATTATTATAATTATATCTATATCAAATTTGGTAGCTGCAAAGGCCAATATACGTTCTGCTTTATTATCGATAGAGATAGTTCGCATGGCGTCGGCATATTCGAAAACGAAGTCTATCGAAACACTTCAATCCTAATTGTCCTCTTACTCAGTGTTTAATTATTCCGTTAAACGAACTCAATGCAATATATGGTTGTTAAGAAACCTCACCAGACATATTCATTCGTCATTTTCCTTATGATGGTAATAAAATGCATTCATTAATCAACTTAAGTCGTGCTTCATCCTTCTCAACTTATATTTACCTTTCTACTGAAAAAGAAACGTATGGAAATAATCGTTTCTGTATTTCAAATTTAATGTCTGTATTTGATAGCAAATTAGAGCTATTAAGTAATGTTATCTAAAAGTATAATTCAACTAAAGAAACCAAATTTGTTGAACTTTAATCCGGAAACTTAAATGTATAATGCGAAGAAAATGATGTAGAAGGATCCAAAAATGTATGTATAAATATAAAAGAAAAGAAAAATTCTGAAAATCTCTTTATTGAAAAAGACAGGAAGAAATAAACATTCGTTTTTCTAATGCTTTTATTATTTTTTTCAAGCTGATTTATTCATATAGTTTATATTAGGCTGAGCATATTCATTATTTAGTAAAATTTGTAAAAAAAAAAAAAAAACTTACTTTTTTCAAAAATTAAATATTTTTTACAATATAAATCATTTATTGAACTGTAAAAATGATATATAACTCAAAACACTTTTTCCTCACGAAACCGCTTAACTAAAATGACAAGTTATTATAGACAAAAACAAAAGTGCATTTAAAAATAATTGTTCATTTATCTTTTTTTTAAACTTTACCTATTTAATAAGTTTGTATGATATATTTACTTAGATATAAAAGTTCATTGCATTTACTTAAAACTCGAGACATTAGGTCCGAACTTAAAATTCGAACCGAAATGAAACAAAATTTTCGTAAAATGTATTAATTTTAAAATATTTTTTTGTATAATTTCACTGATATTGAAGAATCAGAAAAAGTTCTCTAAGTGTTTTCGCTATCCAAAAACACGATTTTGTCTTTTACTAGCTTCGATATAAACCAACAAAGCCACCCAGAACCAAACGTTTGAGAACATTCTCCGATTATAGATAGATCAGTGTTCAGGAAAATCTTACTTTCGGTCAATGATTAGCCAATTTCCATGCCACTTCCAGTCCTTGTAATCTTGTAATCAACCAGAAGACGAAACCTAATTGGATTGGGTTTATTTTGATTTTTTTAACGTCTTGTTTTAAAAAGATACGAAGGCATTAGTTTGAGATGGACAAGAAGAAATTGAATCCTTAAAATTTAAGCAATAAAATTAGGTCCTTTCTTAACAAAAATTCCTTAATTAAAAAGAAATGAATGTTGCTTCTCTGACAGAAACAGACTTTTCATGCCATTTGATACTTGAAATTTTGATAATGTTTAAATATATTCAAGGCAAAGTAAAAATTATTATTATTTTAGGGAGTCCATTTGTAGTAAAAATCGAAAAAAAAAATGTCGCATATAGCAAATAAATATATAAAAAATTTAACTACAAAGTTTTAAAAAGAACATATTTATTAGTGTACTAAACCGCATATTTCTTTTACTTCAATTAATTTTTACTTTGTATCTTGGAATCTGCCGTTTTTCAAAATTACTTCGTGGTGGTGACATTGATATGGAATCAAAATTCAATTAATGATAATTAAGTTGAAAAGAGTCTGTTGTCAGTGAGACTTCATAATATTTCATATTTCTTGAAAAAATGATTCCACCTTTACGACAAGAAATAAGTCAAATAAAATAAACATGCTTAGAAAGGGAAATAATTGTACCACTTTTATGAGATTATTTTTCAAATAGATTATCATTTTTTCAAATGTTGCCGAAACCAGTCATCGAGCATACTCCTCTAAACACAATCCGATAAATCCTAGAGATTGAATTTTGAATATATATTTGACACAGTTGTTACAGAAATAAACTTCCTTTGTATATTTTTCATACATACTGATTTGGTGGCGTAAATAGTATGGAGAATCCTTCGAAACAGGTATCAATACGATGGGAAAAAGATCAAAAATAGTGTTACAAACCTGTCATTTTGCTTCCCGGCACGAATAGTGTCATCGTGGGAAAAACCGTTGTACGATTTGTCCTGTGCGTGCTGAGCGGGTGCCGCGTCAATGACCTCAGAGCTTGGCGACGAATTTGGCAACTTTGGCGACAAAATGGATAATGCTGAAAAGTTCGAGAACTTTCACGATCCATCCACTAAGAACCGAGATACACTCAGATACGCCTTGATTGGTCTAGAAGTTTCTAGCTCCGCCTCCCGAGAACTATAAAAGGCCGACAGTCTCAAGTTGCGGTGAAGTCGTGTATGAGCAGTCGGAGTCGCCGACAAGTAACAATTCTTCGCGAGGATAGCGAAGCAACGGCGAATTTTACCAGCATTGTGTGGAGCGAGTACTGAACTGCTGTGTGCCGAATCCTGTTGTCTACTGTGGAGGCAACGTCGTATATTGTGAGAAGTAGTGAGTCGGCAGCTAAAGCGAGAAGTTCAGCCGTTGGAGAGACGGTAGAGCGAACTCCCAGGATCACCTCTCCTGCTGGATTTTGTCTGACCGCTTCGTGTTCTGTGGACGATAACTACTTGCGCGCTACTGTCTACTGAAGTGTGCTACTGTGTGCTGTCCTGTGTTCGTCTCTACTGTAAATATTTGTAATCTGTGTATTCGTCTTCGTTGTGTTCGTCTCTTCGTGTAAATAAACGTCGTTGTTTTTCTACTGTCGCCTGCTGATTGTGTTCTCCACACCATATCACTACCACTATCAAAAGAACCCAACTGCAGAAGAGAAATCCGTAACAATAGTTTTCCCGTTGAAATGTTAAATGAATTATGTTTCAAAACTTGGCAAACGTGAAAAGTATCTACTAGTTCTCTCAATAATTAAAACGAATGCGTAAAGAAATCACAAACTTGAACATTTCAGCAACTATAATGAACAACATTTTACAATTTTCCAAAATTTTTGCTTTTGGCATGTATGGCATTATCACTTATAGTCCTCAAATGTTTCGCAAACTAACGACTCACTTTTCATTTCATTTATACTTTGAGGTAGAAAATTTTCGATTTCCTGATTTTTAGGGCAAGGAAAGAACTTATTTTGTTTTCAGATATTTTAAAACAATGTTACTAACGTATCTAATAATAAAATATTCCAGAAGATTGACTTCGGTCGGAAATTCTGCAAAAGCTTTTCTTTTCTAACAAATCATCTATATACAGATCGACATTATTATAATCGAAGTTCTATTCTTTATAAAAAAATAGCATTTTAGATCAAGTGCAAGAAAAGGCCACTGAGAAAAGTCCTTCATCAGCAGAATAAGGAAACGGAATTGAGTAATCTATTAATATATTTTAAAAACAATATTTTCAATAGAAATAATCAAGAAATCTTTTTTCTTCATTAATGCAGTGCTGCCAATAATTTTATTTTATTGATGAATTTGTATAGCCCACTCTTCAAAGCGAAAGTGGTGAAAGGTTAAACATGGGGGTGAAAAATCTAAAGACGTTGAGTTGAGAGTCTGAAATGCACTCGAAATTGAGTTATCAAATAGAAATTGTTGAAAATAAGGCTAACCATTCTGTATGATTAAAAACGAACATCAGCCTTGAGATAAACAACACAAAACATTAAAAAATGACAATTCTAAAAAAGATTTTTTAACAAAATTCTATATTGGGATGTTCAATATCTTCTGTTATCAAAGCTGAATGACTTTTTTTTAAAGGAATTTTGTTCGCTGCGCACCCTCTTTGACTTCACAGGCAAACTCATGTATAAACTAGCGTGACTGAAAATTTCCCGCAGTTGACTTACAGCTAAAAGGAAGAGGGATCTTCGCATTACGTCCGTTTATTGTTCGTCAGTATAAGCACGAATTTGATTTAAATATTTACCTGTTCATTTTTACCCATAGTTTTAGGGTTCAATTAATAATTTAGCCAAGCATAGATATGTAAATGAATCATCATTGTCACGCATGGAATTTTTGACGAGACTTTTAATCATCATCCATATTCCATCTTAACTTCTATTTGCTCATAACATTGCAATGTTCAAAGAACTTGCTGTGTGAATCGATGCTCACTTCCCGAGTTATTCATGTAATTTGGTTGTACTATTGCAAACTTGTATTACATCAAATCTATATTGTATATTTTATCTGATATGTTCTTTTCTTTCATTCAATTCTGTGACAAACAACTGCTTACTGGTCACTCTCTTTGATTTTCCGATCCAATATATAACTGCAAAAGACTCGTTTCTGTAAGCCTATCTTATTTTTAGCATGCAAACAATCTTTTGGAATACTCTGTTCATATAATCATTATCTCCTCTAAATATCAAAGAGACTGCAGTCTACTGACAGGTATCTAGAAAATCGATTATAGCAAAAGGAGTATGTGATTCTTCTTTTTCTGATCAGTAATCAAAAATATGTTATTATTCTTCATTAATTATCGCCTTGCTCCAAAGTACCCGAAGTTATATTAACAACAGAAATAAACTTTCACATGCATATTGTGACATCATAGATCAGAGAAATTATCTTTTCAGGAACCGCTATTTAAGGAGGTTCGTCATTTAAGATCCATATGTATGGACGACCTCAACGGAGTTGAACATAGAAAAACATTCAAAATCGGTTTTTAAATGACATAAAAAAACTAACAAAAACGATTTAAATACAATAACAACTTTTTAAAGTTTAACAAATTAATAAAAAAATTACTGATTTTAAAAGATACTTTTTTTATTTTATCTGAAATGACATTTTACGAAACTATATTTTGTTACTACATATAGATACCTATTGCTATTGCATTTTGTGCACTCTGGTAATCGGCATGTTGAAACATTTTTGTCATCCATAAATCTCCACAAGTTTCCTACTCCATCGAGTCGCACTTCTTTCATTGGTTGGTTCTCTGTACTTCACTGGCACGTTTGCATCATTTCTCATGCGCACAAATTTCATCTCCTGTTTGTTCGTTGTGTTTCCTTCGTAATTTAGGCAACTGTTATGTGATACTCCAATAGAGAAACAGGCTTCTTAATATCTTTTTAATCCAGCGGGAAGATACGGCAAGATCTATAAAATGGTTAATTACTCACACCAAGCAATTTATAGCTTTAACAATGCATTTGTGATATACCTGGCCACTAAAGCCGGTGCCATGCAAACATTCATTATATGAGTGCACAATGACCTGTTGTGGTATATACAATAATTTTCCCTTCTCGTTTTTTGACCACCTACAGCTGCTAGAAACAGGCTCACTTCAAGACAATAAAGTGACAGAAAGTTTATTCTTTCATTTGAAAGTGCAAAGATTTTTATCACCCATTCACTTCTCTGAATCTTTCTATCACTTTTCAACTTTTTCAAACTATTTTCTTTTTTATTGCTGTTCATATTATAAATTCACTTTTTTCGTCGGCATACGAAATCGTACTATTAATGCAACTAAAAAAAATTTTGACAAGAAATAAAACTCTTGTCAAATGTAAGAAATATATATTTGAAAACTCATGAATATTTCTGAAATAAATTTTTTATTAATTTATATCGAATTAAATTTAAAAACCAGGACAATTCCAGATTCACATTTTGGATATTTTTGCGATTTCTGATAATAATAATAATAATAACTGGGACTGATATAACTAATCTCGAATATCTAATCACTTTTAACATCGATAAAAACGTATTGAAATGAAACAGTTATTGCACTATACCTCAGAGAAAAATAATCCTAAATACGAATGGTGCTTGACAAACCAAGAAATAATCACGTTTTCATTTCCCCTTCTGTCCTTGCAACAGGGCATGCAGGGCAGGATTAGACAATGCAGGCTCCGTGTTACTCTTTCCAACTTCCAAAGATAGATATTTTTATTGATTTTAATATCATTTCCAAATAAATAAGTAACATAATTACTATTAGCTGGAATATCAAAATATTTTATTTAAGAGTGTTTGGAGAGAGTTGGTTTCAGTATATCGATATATATAGAAAAAAAAAAAAAAAAGAAGAAATGAAAGTAAATTTGAACAAAACGATGAAAAAAATAAGTAAAACAGTTTGTAGCACAATCTAATAACTTTGGTATTATGTGCTGCTAGAATCATTGACTCGTTTGTCAATTAGCTAATTGCAAAGACAAAGAAAAAAAAATGTACCACGGGATTTGAATTTGAATGCATTAAATATTATAGAATAATGCTCAGAAATTTGAATGATACTTGATTTCATTTTAAATAAGTTTTTAACAAGGTTTTTGTGAATAAAATAAAAGCCCAAATTTCAATTGAGTCTGGGAACTCATCTCATTCTCCTCTTTCGAAGCTGTGAGATTCCGACGACTTTGTTTTATTTGATAAACAGCCCTGAGGAAACGGGAATTGATTCCCCCACAACAATCAATCAATCAATTCTTTTGAGCGGCAAACTTTTCTTTCTGTCTTAGATCAAATAAGGATGATTAGACTACATTCTTTGTAAAAATTGAAAAGGATATATAATTTTTACTTTAGTTTTTAAAAAAAAACACTGTTTAACTAATTTTTAAAAATTAAATCTAATTAACTTTTTTTAAATATTTGTTTTTACTTATAAATTAAATTCATAATATTCCGAGGCCTATAGTTCAAATTTGGTGCAAATAGTTAAAATTCGGTATTATCTTATTTAGGACATCTGGTCACTTTAAATATGAACTAAGTGGGGAAAATGGTGAAATTATTTTTTTAGTGACTACAATCTTCTTTTTCTTGTCTTTCAACTTTTTTTTACGTTCATTTGCAATATTGCTACTGATAAAACAAAACCACACCAATAAATCTTTAGCGAGAGCTGATCCCTTGCTGCTTTTCCAGCAATTACTTTGGCCTTTCAAAACTGGTCGGATCAGTTCTCTCTTTCATTTTTTGTGTTTGTTTGTTTCGGGTCGGGAAGTGAAAATGGAGAGGCCGCGTCCATGCTTGGCTTCTTATCCCTTACGATTGTCAATCAGAGAGAATTCTTCGAGATAAAAAGCCATATATTTATAGAGAGAGAGAGAGATGTGATTCTTAAAACTTTATTGCTAAACAAGCAGTTTAATATAATGCTGATGAAATTTTCAGCGAAGAAAAATAATCTTGGTCAGGGTAACAAAGAATAGATACAATAATGTAAACAGGATTTTATTTCTTTCTTTCTAATAATAAAGAGAAACTGATGATATTTGACTAAATATCAATATTTTATTAATAATCTTACAAATGCAAATTTTTTAAGTGGGAGTAATTATAAATCAGCTGAAATAAAAACTTGAAAAATTAAGAGGATTTTTTTCTTTGGAATTAAACATATATGGACTAAATAAAATGTTTTATGAAAAGAAACATTATCGAGATATCTAAATTATTTTAGTCCAATGCATGTTGATTATCTAGAAAAGCAGCGGGAGTAGTCTCTCCGACATCCTATCCAATCAAGGTAGGATCCTTCTCCCTCCGCATAAAACTGGGAGCGAATTCTTTGCATAGCATTTTTATCTAGCATATCGCGAAAAGAAGCATTTTAGATGCCGGCTGATTGACACAAAATTTTTACGCAAAACTGCAGTTGTTGTACCAAGATAATAGACCGAATTTCATAGATTTAAGCCATTGCGCGTGAAAGTAGAGATCGATTGGCGATCTACTTTTTGATAAATTTGGTAAGTTTCTATGTTTTAGATGCTAAAACTTCGTACCAAATTTTATTTACCTAGCTTTCTGTGTTCCGTAATTATCAGAATAACTAGGCAGACAAACTTCCTGTGAATGGATTTCGTTCAAAATTTGATAGAAATCTACAATTTTGGTCCATACTTATGGCGTTTCTGAGTAATTCTGTGTACAGACATAACGCCAAAAATGACCTCAGGAAGGCCTGAAACGTGGAGATTCTTCGAAAACCGGAGTTTGAATTTTTGGACGTTTCCAATACTTCTTTAATTCGTATATGAGAAAATAAGGAAAACTAATTAAAAATTATTTAGCCTAAATACTAATAAAAGTCATGGCACATGTCCAATGGAATATTCCAGTCTAACCAGGGAAAATGGACGGCAAATCAGTACTAATGCATAAGGTATACTTAACATCGGAAGATCTGTCCTACACTAAACGTAGATAACAGTTTAATTATTTGTGGTTCTGTTAATATATTAAATTTCCGCTTCATCACATGCATATACGTAATAATAAAAGAAACTCACTTACAAATAAAAAAAATCTAGAGTATTGTTGATACTAGAGTATTTTGAGACGAAGAGAGAATTCGTAAGATCAAAAAAGATTCTAACTTATAAGATTAGTTATTTTAATTAAAACATATGCTCTATGCTTATTTCAAAATGTTCATTTTCTGAAGCCATTAACATGTAATAAATTAGCTAAAGAGACGAACAGAATTCATTATGCTTTCAATTCTTTCGGAATTTTAGAATGAGAGTGTATCAAATTATTTGACATTAAGAAAGCACGGATTGAAATGCATATGCATATCTTAAGCAAATAAATATGCCAAAAATATTGGTTATTAGAGAGTCCTTTAACATGTTTTCGTTGATGAAAAAATTGACGATACTCGTCATTTATTTTAGATGTTGCTAAAGAATATTTTACAATCTTTTTTATTTTGTTTTATATATTTTCTCTGAAATAATCAAGGATAATGCACACAAATTATGATTAAAATATTTAAATTTATTTTTATACCAACCTATAATTTTTTGAACAAAATATCCTTTTATACGCGATACTCATTCGAGGTTTTCTTCGATAGAAATAAAATAAAATGTGAATGATAAAATATGTAAATGATCAATCATGAGAAAAAATGTGTTCAGAGATGGAAAAATGAAATATTTTTCCTTCAAATAAATGGCAAAAAGACATCAATAAACATTGTGGTATGTATA
Source organism: Argiope aurantia (assembly GCA_026543865.1). Lineage (NCBI taxonomy): Eukaryota > Metazoa > Arthropoda > Arachnida > Araneae > Araneidae > Argiope > Argiope aurantia. The sequence goes on from JAPMOR010015793.1 coordinate 179,819, forward strand.
TTCATCTATGCTTATTATTTACATAATTCTTCCTAATTGCTTTTATACATATTGCGAATGTTCTTTTAAATGAGTTCTGAAGCAGCTGCAGTATACTTTTTACATTTGTAGGCAGATAGTAGATATTAAATGTGTATCTAAAGGATATGCAAAACTTTAAGAAGGAAAAACGGAATTATAGCTATGGAGATAAAAACCAGTTTTTTGAACAAGACACAAACTACCGCATATTGAGTAGTAAAAAGGATTCCGCATTTGTTTTAAATTTTTGGGGTTATTGTATCAGAAACAATTGCAATACTTAGCTAGAAGAACAGAAATTCATATTTATTCTTATCGATAGTGACCTTTAATAATTTAAAAACTAAATCATCATTTGTAATCATGATTTAGCATAATATTCAAAACTGCGATTTTTGTGACGTAGTTTTGTCTGGGAACAGTTTTTGCCTGGGTCAGTTTTGGGTACTACTTTTCAGTAGTAATGTAATTACCGCCGAGTTCTGAAATAATGAATTCTAGCATCTAAGTTAGAAATCTGTTCAAATTCGAGAGATTTACAAAAGCTATTTCATTCCTGATAACTTCAAAGTAAGAGACGGAAAGATTGTCTTCATTTTTTCCAAAGCTTTCTTGAATATTTTATTCACGGAAAGAAAGCCTTCAACAGATTCTTGACGCACAATGGAACAAATCCTCTAGAGAAAACCATCAAAGAATCTCGCAAAGGTTCAAAAGCTTATTTTGACTTCAAAACAATGTTCAATACGAGAAATTCCCAGTTAAATTTTTACTCCATGCTTTGTTTTCTCGAAGACTTCTTAAATTGTGGTTAGAACTCAGTATTCAGATAATTCTCCTGTTGAAATAAGGCTTTAATGAAGTTTTCCATTACAAATGAATGCATTTCATTCACATTTCTCATTCATTATTGTTTGCATTTTTTCGCGCATCCTTTGTAAAAGTCTTGATATAATATTAGAAAAAAGTATAGTATTAGTGACAACAGGTTCATCCGTTTATAGCATTTTGGTATTTTTTAAGAATGATTCAAAGAGAGTACGATATATATGGTTTTGAAACAGTGAAATACCACTTTGGAAGAAAAACATTTCTACTTTTCATGCTCCATTACTTGAATAGCAATTCATCCTATAAATATTGAAAACAACTTTTTATTCTGTTATTGATGCACTTTCTTGCTATCAAATATAGGAGAAAATCAAAAGATGTTAAAAAAGAGGTCTGAAAATGATGAATCCTTTCTAAATTCTTATGAATAACATATTTTAGGCTTTGATAGGATTATTTTAGTTGGAAAATTTTAAAAAAGAAAAATACAAAGAATCCTGTACGATAGTATAACAGCTAATAATGCCTTCATTCTAAATCATTCTCTCTTAGGGCAAACTAACCTAAATACAAACCATATTGCTTTCGAAAAACCATTGAATTTTGTTGGTACTTATCCTTTGTCATTTGAAAATATTGTGAATTTTTTCAACTTTAATAACTGCTATATTTTGTCTTTCTTTGTCAAAACACTATTTAGTAGCCAAACATCTTTAAAAATGTGACAATGACTTATTTTTTTAAAAGACCAGTTTTGGCAAAAATACTGAAGTTATCGGAACTTCAATTATTTCCCCTGTAAGTTATGTTTCAAGTGTTTTTTTCCCTCATTGTTAAAAGGTTATTTAATATTACAATTATATCAAACAACCGATAATTATTGATTTTTCTTTTATTCAGTATACTCCAAGGAAAGAAAAAAACCAAATTAATTCCTATAGTGACATAACTAATATTTATTACGTGTCGTGTAGAAAAGGAAATTATTGGAAGGACATATAAATTAAAGTGCTGTAAAAGGATAAAAAATAATTAATTAAACATATTTTTAGTTGTCAATGGTTGCAGCAGACGATTCCAGAATGTCTTTAATAATATTCCAAGTAAAGCTACATTTTCCTATAAAAACATTTTCCTAAGCTGCAGGGAGCAACTACGAATCATTCATAGTCATAAATGATGAGTTAAATTGGAATTACTCTGACACCTTGAAAATATTTTGTCGGAAAATCATTCTACATTAATCGTATTTCTTGCCATGCTCAAGAAAAGAAAAAAAAAATCTTTGTAATTGATAATTTGAGCATTAGTAAATGATTTCTTCGCTTTAATTCGGAGAAATTTTTACTTTTTGAGTTGAAAAGGCTCGGAGTGGTTTATTTTATAAGCATAATTAATGCAAGTCAGATACATATGCTCTTCTAGTGTTCTGTCGTGTTTCCTAATGGTAGAAAAGTTTTTTTTTGTTTTTTTCTGTAATGCTTATGAGTAATTTGAAACAGAAGTGGTTAAGCTATTATTTTTTTTAGTTATTGATTACTTTTATCATTCCTAGGTATTTATTTGCTTGTTTAAACAGAAGTGTATTTTCTTCCCAGAATTTCTTTCAGTGGTAAGTTTAAAACAAATTCTATGCAATGGTGGATTTCCGAATAAACTGACGCTTAGGGCCGCTGGAATGAGGTAGACAAGCTGTTAAAATATATTATTAGCTTAGTTGCCAAACAAATAAATTTGTAAAAAGCTATTAGGATAAGAAATAATAGTACAATATTAGCAATTTGTCAATTTTAATTGATCAGGTTCTTATCCGGTTAGTTCTTACAGTTTTTATAAACACCGAGCATCTCTTAAACAATATACAAACGTGGATGCCGAATAATCAAGAGTCATATGAAAAGAAAAACCTTTATACATTTTCGAAAAGTTGTTAAAATAAAATAAAAAATTACCGAAAATAAACCATTAGCATGTCAATTAAGTAAAAAAACGTGAAATTAAATTGAACAGTTTGTTAAAAGAGGAGCCTCATAATGTGCACTGACTAGGATGCCAAATGACAAAATCCAGCACTGACTCTGGTTCAGAGTTTGGTCTTTATTTTAAGAAAAAGAATCAGATGAAGTTCATTAAATGTTTCACTTTCATTCATAAAACAATTCCAGAAATCACAAGAATATAACGCGCCTATACGAAAACATTATTATTCTGTTTGAAATTTCTCTAGTTTTGTGTTGCGGTTGTAGATTTTGGCGAATGTTAAGAACCTTTTCGCCAAAGTTCTATCATCCGAATCACAATACTAACAGACAATCCTGTGCAACCCTGCAACAAGAAAATAACCTGTCGACTCGATCCCAGTCAGGAAGAATGTAGGTCTTCAACAGCACGAAGTGTTTTCCTGCCTACGCTTCAGCTACCAGAATGCTGCGTAGGGTGTACCACTTTAACATTTCATAATATTTATATTTGCTTCTTCCGTATGAGGGATATTTTCGGTGACAAAAGATTTTTGGTTAACACCCGCCAAAAGAAAGTGAGTTATTCTTTTTCTTTATTAATATTTTCTAGAAACACCTACCTGGAATTTCAAAGCATGTCCGTGTGTGTGTTCGGTCTCTGATCTTGTAAATAGATTCTGCTAAAACAAATATTCTTCCTAGCATTTGTCTTTTATAAATTTAGCTTTATTCATCCTATACACAGTATTTACTTAACTTAACTATTGACATGGCTTAAATTAAATGTTGTCTATCTTAATTTATCTATTTAACGTACATCGTATTGTTATTTTCTGACCAAACTGAAATTGTTTACATATTTTTGTGCGGTTAATTTACTGAAACTAAAACTATAATAGGTATACTTAATATCATGATTGAAAACTGAATATACCTTTATGCATTTAAATCAAATTAGGTATTTATCGAATCAATTTTAAGTTTCTAATTAGGACGGAACACAGGATTTATCTTGCTGGATTCAACAGGATTGTCATTTTAAGATGAACTTTCCGTTGAGTTTTCATAACCCATGAAATATTTTAATATATCAATACGTTATTTTTCAATTATCGATTCTAGATATTAACTTTAATTGATGAAATAATCAGTAGTCCTAATCATTTTTTAATCTCTTCTTTGATAAGTATACAAGATTAAAAATTTTGGGCTAGCAAGCCTATCTTATTTCATTTTGCTGATTGAACAATCTTCTTTTTGACAAAACAAAAATTATTAGAATGTTTATCAAGAAAAGAATGTGAGATGGGAAATTGATACGCTTAACTTAAATTTGTATTATCAGTATTCTTAAGGCTACAACTTTTTGTAACAGTGCTTTAAATTGTCATATGGTTAAAAAATATTAAACAGATTTTACACACGAGATTTTGCACACAAAAAAATAAGAAAAAAAAATATTAATTTATGAAATTATTTTCCAAAGATTAATATTTAGGAAATCATGTATTTCTATAACTGAATCTTTTCTCTGTTAAGGAGTTTTCGTTGATTCAGAAATATATTTAAGAAGGATATAGTTTATGTAACAGTGCTCCCTTGTCCATTAAAATGAGTGAAATTCGTTATTCTGATAAACAAATATTTTATTAGTTCATAAATGATAATCAAATTTTTCAGTTATATATTCATAATACTAGGAAAAATTTTCTTGGCGGCATTAATTAATTCCAAATTTAATGTAATGCGTGGGATATATATAAAATTTCTACATCAAAAGGCAATGTAAAAACAATTTTATCTCGAATTTTTTTTTCAAATGTAACATTTTTCTTATGAATCATCTGACTGCTGATTAAATAAAAAATATACTTTTCCATATTTATTAGTAGCACTCACTCTGTAAAGCGACCTTAGGGCATTATAGTTAAAACGAAAAATGAAATCGATTTTGCGTCGTTATTAAATCAAACACTCGTTGACATTGTAATTGGTAAACAGTAATCTAAAATGTATTCTATTTTTGATGATTTATCAGGTGGTTTAGAATTTATCAGGTTTTCAGATAGTATAAATACCTATTTGATTAAGATGCTCATAACAAATAGAAATGAATATTTTACGAATCAGACTTTCTCAGAGGTTTTTAATATTCATTTTATAAAAATAAGTAAATTAAGAAATTTTAAACTATGAATATCTTTACCAATCTTATGATTCTTTTGTTAACTAAATAAGAAATGAATGAGCTAATAGAATTTATTCTTTCAAAAAAGCTCATTTTGAAACGATACATATTTATGATAAAAATTTGCTCGGATGGTTAAAAAAAAATTTAAAAAAAAAACCCTGCTGTAGCGAATTAGGAATAAAAGCGTAAATACACTAATGTTTTCCTTGGTTTCTATGTAATGTAATGGAAATGGAATTTCTATGTAATGGAAAACGTTGTTTTTCTGGTCCAAAGCTGGAAAGAAATAGCGGATGGGATTATTTCACATCTTAATAAATCATTCCGTTCAATATAATTTAGAACCAATTATTATCTTTTTGAATATTTATATTATGTGCATCTATATTCAGAGTAGCTAAAAATATGCAGAGTTTGAATTATTCTGAATGACCAGTAATTATTTATAAGTTTTTTAAAAATCCTTTTTGGCCTCTTTTCTAATTCCTGCAAGGCTTTTCATTACATTCCCTTCGAATGGTGGATGAAGATTTTCCTTCTTTGATTTGATATATTCCTACATAGATTTGCCCGAAATAAGTGTCATTAGTTTCGAGCAATGCTTCGAAATTGTATTGCTTCAGTCACTAGCTAACGATAGAAAGAGCTGCAAGGAAGTCTGGAAAAATTGAAGTGCAGAAATTTCTTTTACTAAGAAAATGATATGTCATTTCTATTCCTATCTATGTAGCATTTCTGACATCTTTTCTTGCCAATGAGAGAGCCAATTCTTACTAAATCTTTCTGGGCAAGAAGAAACCGCAATTGGCATAGAGTTATTCTGAAAAATTCAAGAGGATGGAATAAGTCTCCTTTTTTATTTTACTTAAATGATCTCTCTCTCCTTAGTCTGCAAGTTTAATCTTTGTTGGGCCGTCTGATCTGCTTTATAGCTGCTCTTTATAATATACGTTAACAAAATATCAGTCACATTTTTTATTGAAATTCGAAACAGTCAACAATGTAACTTCTGCTAAACTAGCACCATTATTAAATGCAATTAATTATAGTTTGTTTTTTAATAGCATTTGTATGTGTCAAGTAACATACCTGTCATTTTACACTTTCCATCGAATGTTGTGAACATTGTGAAATAAAATTTTTCAGTATCAGAAATATTTGTATATCTGTATATCAAATTATAAATTATATTGAAGGAACAGAAAATAACCAGACTCATTCCCGTTCTTCCATTTAAAATGAACAGACAATGAGCTGATAAATAAGTATTAAGTTATTAATTTTCAAATAAAATGGAGAAAATATGACCCTTAATAATATAAATAAACCTCAATCGTTACAAATTTTCTAAACAAGATATACATGAACCCAAAATTTAAAAAAATATGATATAAGCCTAGTCATCAGAAATGGGAAAAAAATGCTGGAACTTCCATGAAATTATGACAACAGGAGTAGAAAGTATTAAAGCATTATTAACTTCTTACAGTGTAATCAAAACGCAAGTTTTATGCCTCTTGCTAAACACGTGGAAATATGGTTTCGTTCGAGATGGATTATTTGAGTTCAATGATTTAGCTCTCAAAAGTTTAAAGCATTAGAAAGCATAGTTCTTTCTAGCGTTTATCTCTGTTTATATAGTCACGTGGAGATATACCAGACCGATTAAAAGGATGATTACCATTTCTACATTCTCAGCTATTTCTCTCGTCTGACAGAAGAATTTTGGCTTTGGGTTACGAGTTCGATATGCCGTGTATGGGAGCAGAGTACCAGGCACTTTTATTCAAATATATATATATATATATATATATATATATATATATATATATATCGTGTTCCTGTATCATTACACACTTAAAAACTCTCAATATTTACTAGTATAAAAATGAATGATTTTTTTATTTAACATACTGATATTAAAATCTCGCTAAAAAGTATTTCAATAGTTTTCATTTTTTTCTGAAATATTACTAAATCATTCATATTCATTTACAGTTAAATATTATACATACTGCAATATAATATTTACCAGAAAAATGACTTTTACCTCTGATCTTGTTTGTATATGTGTAAATGCGAGACAACTTCTTTTATATTTTCATATGCTGTAACTTTGTACTTCATTCTGTTGATATTATTGCCAGATCAGTTCGTCTCTTTTCAACTGTAGAGTGTTTGCTTTAATCAGTTTCAGTTTTGATAAAATGTCGTCTAATGGACAAGCCCCTCAGTGTTATGGTGACCTTAGGCAGTGGTCTGAGTAGAACCTTTCTTGTATATTAAACTAAATCTGTCTTAAATCTGCACATTAAATCTGTCTTCGTCGGTCTAATTTCCTCATGTTGGCAGGGCGTTTTACTTGGAAAATAACAGTCCAGAGTACATTGTTTCCCCCCCCCCCTGCTCTGCGTTTACTCTTGTCGGAAATGACTTTCAAAACGAAGTAAACGCACAACGTGGGGGTTTTTTTTTGTAACATTTTTAAATTACTGACGTCAGGGGCATACGCACCTCACTTATTAAACTGATATCTATACTCTTTTTGTCCGTCTCAATCATACAATCAATGCAGGCTGGTATGGCATGGAAGTTTCTAGAGTAAGATGAGGATTTAGTTCTTAATGTGATTTACGAAGTCCGTCCTAAAATCACCCGCATGTAGCTTTAACTTAATAGATTGTTAATCTAATTAAGCTAAGATGAACTTCTCTGCAGTTTTTTTTCTCTTTTTACGTTTCGATTGTTTCAAAAAGTTCATTACAGATAATAAACAAAGAAATTTATAAAATTTCTATTTTTTTCATCTACAAATTATCTTTACATTAATAAGGGCCGCAGTCCTCAAGAGAATCATGTGTTCGAGTATATATGGCTCCAGAGAACATTAAATCTTCTGTCGAAGGTCAAGTGCCTTCAAGTTGTTGAAAGGTAGAATGTGGAGAAAAAGATGCCGGCTTAGGTGTCGTCTTGTCATCTGACCACGATTTAAAATAATGAGGTTTTTTTCCAAACTAGCCCTTTGATAAAGCTTATAAAAGGAACGTTATTATATCTAAATTAAACTAAATCGATATTTTAATCCATCTCTTTGTTTTAAAAGGCGGAAATAAGTAGGAAATCCTTCAAAGCTTAAAAGAAGAAGTTTTTCTTTTCTTTCTTTCCTACTTCCTGTTCAATTTTCACAGTAGAAGTAATTGCAGCTTTAAATGCTATAAAAGAAGTTTCTGCAAGTTCTGCGCTTATCATGCCCGCGAATTCTTCAATGGTTTCAAATTATTTCATCCTCCTCTACATCAACATCCTTTCGTTTTAAAAATTTTAGATCTTTTTAATAAACAAAGCGCTCGTTATTTTATTCTGTTGGGTATCATCTCCTGTTTGAATTTAAGTGACTGCTACTAGACTGGAAGACGATTTGAAAAACTATTTCTTTGTTCAAAATCGTAAATGCAGAAAACAAATTTCACTCTCTCGTATAACCTTGACTCTCATTAACGAATCAGGAAGCAGATACCGAGTTCGACATCTCCCATCTTCATTTGTTGCTGATGCACTTGGGATAAAATGGGAGCCTTCCATATATTATCTAAATGCACACATTTCTATCTCCACTGTTTGAAAACATCAAAAATTTCATCACCTAGTAAAATGCCTCCTCTTCATTTTTTTTGTATTTTTAAAAATTCATTATGTTTTGTCCGTTTATTTAATTATTGAAATATTTTAAAGTAATTTTTACATGTGCTGTTTTAACACTATTTTATTGAATTTTTTTGGGGAGGGGCAGCATAGTCCACTTCATGGTTCTTGCGTCATGAAAAATCAAAACCTTTGTTTCATTACTGATGGTTATTTTCATAACTATCGAAATCAAAGAAAAATTGTCATGAAGGAATTTAATTTTCAAAAGCAATCTTTTAAAAAAGGGAAAATTTAAAGTTAAAGTATTTTTCCCTCTTCATTGCTGAAATAGAAATCGAACATTTTTCCTTTTCAAATACTCTTTTTTTCTTTTCCTTTTGGACTGGTGTTTTCAAATGACATTGAATATGATTAAAATTTGTTTTTCCATCTTCCATCAGATCGAAAGTGTCGAATTTGCTGTTTTTCAAAAGTTCATTTTGGCTTGAAAAGTTTGGCCAAATTTTGTAGTGAAATAACTCATGAAATGCTGCTTAGTTATTTTCGAAAATAACAATTATTTTAGTTAAGAAAATATTTGACTCGATTAGATAATGCACCAGATAGATTCAGGTCACAATAAAGAGTGCTTTTATTGCTTGAAATCTCTCTCTCGAAAGGCCAGATTAAAAAAAGGTGGAATTAACAGGAAACTATAAAATTTAATTACGCAAATCATGATAATTATTTTTATTCATTTTATTATGAAAATGGAAAAAATCAGAAAAATGCCAAATTTTCTAAAACGTATTCATAGAAGGAAAGTGACATTGCTTGGAAAGTAGTACATTAGGAATTAATAAATATTCAAATCGCCGAAATGTTAAGACTTTAATTGTATTCCATATCATGAATATTATAAAGTCTTCAAATAAATTTTTCTCAAACTAATACCAGCTGAAGCCACTTGTATGAAATCAAAATTGAATTATTTCAATCAACGAGAAGAAATTTTCTAAAAATATTAAAATAGCGCATTCTTGTAGAGAATATGCAAATGTACAAAATTTCAAAGCTGTATGATATCAAGATGTTAATAACATCTTTATAAAAATAAAACATGTCTAGTTAAGTAAAATCATATAAAAATTAAGTAAACTTGATTTATGACAAAAAGGTATAAATGATTCATTTAATTCAGATGTTTATTAAATCCTTATAAAAAATGATCCCCAAAACATGTCCATAATTATATCTGAAGAATCTGGCAAAGAAAAATACTGTCAAAGTTTTCGCTATCCCACTTATAATTAAGACCATTTTTAAAGTAAACGATTTACACTTATAAGCAAAAAGCTAAGCGACTTTCAATCAAATATATCTTTGCTGAATAAATCAAACGTGCATTTATTTGATAAATTTTATTATATCTTTAAAAAAGTCCCTCAAATTTTATTTACGCGATGCTCTTAAAATGATGTGAGAAGATCTGTTTTTGAAATAAAATTTAGTTCGTATGTTGTAATGTATCGATGTTTATCTCAAGAGCAAAACGGTTCAAATAAAAGGTAAAGAAATGGTAACATTTTCTCTTCATCTCTAACCTCGAATAAGGTTGAAACACACGTTCCCTTTTTATTTACTGGAGATAAGTAGGTGCTGTAAATTGTAAAAGTATTTAAAATAAATTCATTGAAATGAACGAAATAAATATGCAGTTAGTTTTCAAAAAGTGGCAATTTTTCCATTTTTATTCGATCCTGTGGGATTTTTTCTTCTTTTTTCCGCAACTGCATCATTATTTAAGATTGCATACTTCGTCTTTAAAATCGATTGACTTATGCTTGACTGAATGTTATGAGGAAATGAAAAGAAGACGGAAATCTAACGAATTCTGCCAAGAGTTGCAATGCAGTAACAAATGACACATTGGCACATGCCATTTTTTTAATTGAAAAAGAAATCCATATTTGTATTTAGACTGTAGACTGAACATTTTTGCTCAGCTGAGATCTTTCAAGAAGATTTCTTTATTTGAGAAATAATGAGGAAAGAAATGCAATCAACTTCAAAGGGTCGAATCTACAAGGCATCATATAATATTCCGATCTCAGTGGAAATAATAATAATAAAAAAAAAACAAATATTATTTGATTGAAATATTTTTTTTGTTCCTTCTCTTTGGGAATTGTGTTTCTTAATTATTTATCAATTCTCAAGCTTTTCCTGATTTTTTAAATTTACTTTATGTTGGAAACATTCGTTTTTTTTAACATTATTAACACTGTACTTCTATTGGCATTGTTTTAATTATTAATCTACATATGACCCTAAAATATTTTTCTGCTGATTGAACGGAATGAAACCAAATGTCATGTGCAGTCTCTGGAAGGCACAAGAAGGGAAATGGATAGTGCTATTTGTATCGCATACAGAAAGGTCAGATCAATGATGATTACTAATGTTGATTAATTATGTTTTCTGATTAAAAGAATATTTTCTGTGAGTTCATATTATTCATTTCTGTTTGTAAATTTTTTTCATCACTTGAACATCGATAGAATTTTACATAATCCAACTTCCGAGCGTTTCTTGTAATTTCTGATTTCCACATTTTAGTTCCGATAACGCCGAATCGATTACCTTCCTAAATTTTTTTCTGTATGCATAGCAATTTTTAAAAAAATTGTTTAGTAAAATTCGTTTTTAAAAAACTTTCTTTCTTTTATTCGTCTCCCTGACCTTCGATAGTCAGTATATGGTATTTAGTTTAATTCCGTTCATTTCATCTACAGATGCCTTCAAATACAGAAATTTATTTTATGAACATTCTGTTTCTAATGAGTTTTATTTAATTTTAATGGATAAATTTTTTTACAAGTTAAATAATAATTAAATATACCAATAAGTCTAAAACAGCAGACTTAAGAATATTTTGGAATTTCACCGTCCATGTTCACTCAAGTTAGTAAAGTGGAAATTCAAAGGAAAATTTTCATGCAGTAATCGTTTTACTGTTTCACGTTATTACTGTCAAAATCTAAAAAGATAACGTGCTCTTTTTCCTTACTCAAAAAGGTTATTCAAAATGTAGAAAACAGTACTTTGTTAAGGTAAGACATGTTCAGGTAAAATAAATGAATACAGTTTTTAAAAACATGTGACATTCATTCTATTTCAACAAAATATTCCAAAATGAAGCATTTCTTTTCAATTTGCTTATTCATAATTGTAATACTCCACCGAAACATACTCTGTTAATACTGGAACAGGAAAAAAAATGATTATGAGAAAAACTAGTATGTATATTTGTGACTCTACGGATCCATGAGCAAGATATCGCGTAACAAATCCTGAAGCTTTGATGGCGCGTAATATCCAGATTTCATTCGAATTTTATTTATTCTTTATGCAAATGATTGCTAGTTTACGTGGAGAGTTCTCAAAGATCATTATTGAAATTACACTTTTTTTGTATGAACCAAACCACTAAAGGAGATTTTCTCTTTATATGTGGTACAAAACTTGAAACGGGTAAATTTCTTGGCCCATTATTTCACGAAGGCCCCATTACTAATTTTAAATTGTCATGCATCTATAACATGGAACTCCATTATTGATTTGTTGTATTGTCACTATTTTCACTATTTCAAATGATAAGAGAAAAAAGTTTTGAACCAATTTTAAAGAAGCATGTTTAATACTTTTAATATAAAGTAGACTATATTTGTATTTAAATATCAGGAATTATGATTTTATTAGCTATCAGGTTTTTTAAGTTAATATTTTATAATGTTTATATGTTATTCTTTTGAGAACCACCATTTTATGTATTATAATTATGTTTTATTTATAAATCATATCTTATTGAGGGAAATAAACTTTTCTTTCTTATTATACACTTTTATTTAATTTCACCTGTTTCATGTGTATGAAGATGGAGTTTGTAATCGATTTACCATCCGTTATCCGACATGCTAGATTTTTAAACTTTCAGTACTTATATATTATCAGTGGTAATACAATACTTTAACATTTTCGGAGCTTAATTATAAGGAAAATTATCAATGAAATTATATTTTAATTCCGTATGAATCTGATAGTTATTTTAAGATAAAAAAATGATTTCACGATTCTACAACATTTAAAATGATGAATTAATGAAAGAGTCGAATCATCAAGAGTTCAGTCTTCATTAAAATAAAAGACTAAAAGTTAAAGGAATTATTTTTAAAAACTATCTTTTTTAAATAAATTTACAAAATTATGTCTTTAAAAACCGTTTTTGTATCAGATTTATTTTACATAATGTGTTTATGAAAACATATGCTACTTTCGCCTTTTTTGAAAAGAATATTCTACTGCTGATATAAGAAAAGCATATGTTTGACAAAATCACTTCATTTATATTTATTTTGACATAGAGAAAGCGTATGGAGATATAGTGTTCTAAATGACCCTTATGTTTTTAACTTCCATGAAAAGTAACCTGTTTTATTCAAAGTCGAAAGATTGTTGAAAGTGCATTTGGGGATTATTTATACCAATGTACATTCCAAGAAGGGTGTGTACCATTTTTTGCGTTACCTTGTTCATTTTAAAAATAAATCAAATCCTACTACTTACTATGAATAAAAATACCTCTGTTGATGATATACATATCTCTTGCTGTGAAAGAAACCGGCGTTTCATTGAAAGACAATTGCAGACATTATTTAATAATATGGTAGCTTGATCTAATCACAACGGATTTTCGTTTTCAATTCAGAAAATCGTGTTTGAACACTTATGCATTCAGAGCCAGGTGTCTCCTATTGATGTACCACTAACTGTCAAAGAGCAACATAAATTCCTTGGTGTCATATTTGACAAACGTCTGACTTTATTTCCTCATATTTCTCATCTACAGAAAAAGTGTCTGTGACTGCTAAACATACGACCCGTTTTGTTCAATACAGTTTAAAAGCTAACTGATCACACCTGTCTTTTACTCGTTTTTCCACAGAAGCATCAGATCCAAATGAGATAATTAAGATTAATTAAAGACTAGATAAATTAATATCCTATCAGATCAACAGATCTAATCAAAGACTAGTTCAAAACTACCTTCCTAATACTCACGTCTGAATGAATGTTTTTGCTGTGGTGCTTTCAGAACTTCTCCAGTCAGCAGTTTACATGTTGAGATTCACGAACCATCATTGTTAAGAAGACAGAATATGTTCTCTATTGGCTTCTTCTTCTGGGTTTTAAACGAATGTTCTCATCCGCTAGGGTAAATCTTTACAAATCATAGTGATTTTCGTTTATTCATTTCTCATATTTCTTGCATCCCCCATTGGGAACATGCATATTCCTGATGTCCTCCAGAACATCTATATATTTCCTTCACACATCTCTGTGGCTAAAATTTAGCATTTCTTTGCTGTTTCCATTCCAAAACTTCTTAAAAGCAGATTCTTAAAAAGGTTTTTAATCCCATTTTTAATTTTTATCAACAAATGTTTTGTGATTATATGCTGGTTTTTACAGACAGTCTGATAACCATGTGGGTTACACTTTCATTTGTTGTAATGAAATTGTAATTCGGAAGTATCATGCGCTTTCCTCTGCATTTACTGCATTATTCTGCCATTCTCTTTGTCCTTTAATCTGTGAGAAATAAGGGATTCAAAAAGTTGGGATTCATTCTGATTCTTGGAGTTTTCTACAAGCTGTCATTGGATCGAATCCAAATCATCGTTTGTACTTAAGATTTCATTCCTACACTATACTCTATTTCAGAATGTTTTTGATATTTTATTTTCTTGCACTCCTGCTGATGATGGCATGCAGGGAAATAAGACAAAATCTGCAAGCGAACTTCGTTATTCTGATGGGCGGGCATAAATTAGAAATTGGGTTTTTCAAAATTGGCAAAATTAATGGAAGTACAGAAAATAAATCGCACAATTTAAAATTTTTGATAATTCTATGCATTTACTTTTTAAACTACAGATATGATGTCATCTAACCCGGTTAAGAATTGGGGGTTAAAATATTTGTTCCATAAATATTTATTTTTCTTATAATTTCCACCAACCTGCAGTCGTTGGGAGAACGTTTTTAACTATAAAACATGTTTTAATGGATTTTTCAGCTCTTACATTATTGCAACTCAAACATTTTAATTCCAACAATTTGTTTATTGTTATAATGAAACAAAAACCACTAATCAACATTTTTGCATTTTTTTTAAAGCGAGTGTTTAACTGTATATTTTATTTTAACCACTTATATATTTTTTAGCTTCTAACCATTTCTAATTTTATTCACTGTACTTGTTGCTTTTTAATTTTATATTCTGAATAAAACTACCGTAATGTTTCTGAATCTTAATTATGGAACCAAAAACCTTCTGTAAGAGGATCCTGGCCAGTATAATACCTGTATCATCATCATTGTCGTCTAAAATTGTTCGACCGTTTAAAGGCCAGTATTTTTGTTGTATATGTGTAACAGTAGGGATTGTGCGACCCACATGCAGATTTACTCTGTGATAATTTTGAAATATTAAGCGGGCAATTCTACTTTTCGATAGTAATAGATTGGGACGTTTTCTATCAGTGCTACAGTCGCTCTTACCTTATCTTCTGCCAACTTGCACAAGACTGTCATCAAGAAAGGATGCATATTTCTTAACTGACTATCTTTACTTCTTGGCATAGCCTTTTACATAAGAAAACTAACATCTTTGGCAAAGTATTCATCTTGTACCTGCTTGAATATAATGAAATAATCTATACTTATAATAAAGCTCAATGTGTGTGTGTTGGCGCTCTACAGGCCAGGCGGTTTGACCTACAGCTACCAAATTTGGTACATGTATACCATGGAGGTCGGGAATGTGCACCTGGGGTCCCTTTTTTGAATTTTTAATTAGAATTTTAATTATTAATTAAAAACTAACTTTCCCGCCAAAAAAAATCTTCATTTCTCCACCGCCAAATGAGTAAGGCTGCAGTTTTTTCCCCACGCTAATGAGATTAGGCTTAACATTTTTCGACTGATTATTTTAAACGATTCTGTTTATTTTCTTAATGTTTGATGCGTTTAAAATTAAACAT
Organism: Argiope aurantia; assembly: GCA_026543865.1. Lineage (NCBI taxonomy): Eukaryota > Metazoa > Arthropoda > Arachnida > Araneae > Araneidae > Argiope > Argiope aurantia. The sequence goes on from JAPMOR010015793.1 coordinate 195,553, forward strand.
TGTTAATGAATCGATCTTTCAGATTCATTCGGAAGTACTTTTGAATTAAAATAAAACAGAGTAAAAGAAATTTAAAATTTCTAATCTACATAACGTTACCCCAATTGGCGTAGAAAAATTAACGCATTTGCGTTACCATAATTGACGTCGAAAATTCACGCATGCGCATTGTGTTCTGATTGTTGACAACTATTTTCAACGGATGCGGACTTAAATTATTTTTAGGTTAGTTGTATGCTTTTGTAATTAAATTGTATTTATGTTAGTTATATATTTTTTGTATATGCTTATAGTTTTAAGTACATCGTTTTTTAAGTAGTTTTTTTTTACCTGTTTTCGACAGATTATTTTAAACGATTCTGTTTATTTTCTTAGTGTTTGATGCATTTGAAATTAAACATTGTTAATTAATCTATCTGCTCATAATAAATATGAGAAAATGCTGTTGAAAAATTCTTGAGATATTACATAAATTAAGGTCTTTAGTGCACATAAAGTTTAAATGCTCAGTGACTCTATTTTCAGTAATCATATTATAAAAAAATGCTTGGTTTCAGTAAAAAATATTATTATATTAATTTCAGATTAATCATTTCCACTTTAATTTAAAGCATAAATTCTACGGGAGCTAACAGAAAATTAGAGAGATACATATTACGTTATGACTGAAGGCCTTCATAATATTATGAGTGAATTATATGACTATCAAATTTTGAAGTTTTAAAATATTTTGATGAAGAAGCTATTAAAAAAGGAATTACATAAAATATTTAATTATTAAAATTTTAACGAGCATTAAGATTGACAAACCGGCTTGTCGCCAAAGGCGGCTAGTAATTAATAAAAACAAATAATTAATATAAACAAATCATATTCCTTTAACTGGCCAGAATCTTATGGGTGCTCTTTCCTATCACTTTTTATTTTACAATTCTCAAATGTAGTTTAAAATACGGATGTTTTTACAATAATTTTTAGACTAAGTAAAGGATGAAAAATTGACACTGTAATTAAAATATAAAGACATTTAGAATGATTTGAGTTCAAAGATTCAATAGAAAAATAATTTTGAATGACCGTTGCTAGATTCTCTCTTAAAATAGCTGCTGGAAATTCTAAAGACCATTCTACCAAAGAGAAGTGTCGGCCGAGATTTGTACCTTCAGAGGTTCATTCAGCTGTCTTCTCATGTCATGAAGCATGTTTCCACTGATTCATTTTCTTCAGTTCTCTTATACTTGACAATCGATTCACCACAAACGTTTTGAAGTAGACAGTTTTCTTTCAGAGCCAACGAAACGCTATCGTAGATTTGGCTCATAAAAAATAGGTTGATTATACCTCATTTAAGCTCAAGTTACTCATTTTATTATTAAAACGGCTGAACTTTTCTTTGATTTAGGTATTTCAGCACAATTAACAGCCTGACTAGCTTCCGCAAAGCCTTACATTTCGATCAAGTGTCGTTTTGGAGACAATATGCATCTGTAAACTTCAGTGTCATTGACATTTTGATGAACGCTAAAAATCGATACCATTCATCTTTTGTATGAAGAAGATCGTCCAAGTTTGGTTTCTGCAACCATCACTTCGGGAAGAATATCTTGCTTTGGAAATCATTGAATTCGACTTGAGCCATTCATAAAATTCTTCGACACTTTCAAGCATCTCTACTCGTTTAGGTGTCTTCTCGAGTTTCGGAAATGATTCAAAAGTTATCCGTCATTGTAGGAACAGCTAAAATGTTTAAAGTTCGAACATTGATTTTGTTTTGATTTGCCATTGTGACAATAAACTAAGATTGACTTCGGGTCGAGAACTCATTTGATATCAAAAGATATATTTTTTTATTTCTTTCATCCTAACATCTCTGCGTTATTTAAGAAAAACATAAGTTCGATAAGCAACGCAACCCTATCTACTTCATCAAATAACAAGCACCAGTATTCAACAAAGACCAATGCTCACAAATGGCACGAAATCAGGGGCATTCAAAGTTCTATCATCTGAAAAGATGAAAGGTCTCCACTTTGCGTACATTTTTTTTAATGAAAGGTTAAAAGAAAGGCCCATTTTCTTGTTTAGTAAGTAATTGAATTCTTCACAATTGATATCTTCTGCGTGAGCTCCAGTTATAATTTTTCTTCTTTTTTTTTCTTTTGCACATCTCGAGATGGAACATGACTCTTTTTCTCCCGAAAGCAGCCATTTTCTTGATTAATTCTTCGAAAAAGTTCGAGTTTTCAGGTGATTCGATAATTTTTCACAAAATGCTTTTATCTTCAAAGTTTATTTCTGAAGCAATTCATTTCAATCTTCTTTCCATTTCCATTCAACATTTTTCAATAGGGTCATCAGATCTTTGCAACCCAATCAAAGACTCCTTCAAACGAACGGTCAAGCATACATTCGCAACGATGAGCTGAAACACACAGGAAATCCACCGAAATAAAGAAAGCTAAAGTCCGAATCTGGTTTTGACTGGACCAGATGATGCGTCGATAACTCTTATAGGTATATTTTACTTCCCTCATGACCCTGAGGACATTTTAAAGTAAGGAAATTGTACATGGATTCATTCAACTCATAGAAGACGTTCTCCCTAGAGATAGGCGTCACAACCAACTTCCTCGAAAAAAATAAGTGATAGCAGACATCCTAGACACCTGCATAAAATTTTTTTACAAAATATGTAATAGCTGTATTATGTAAAATATGTCACTGATCAATCGTAGGAAACTAAAACCCGTTGTAATGAAGAGAGGGTGGACTTTCTGTTGTGGTGAAGAGTTGGTCTTTTTTTATGGACATCATCCAAATGAAAAGAGTATTCATTGAAACATCGGAACGAAAACGAAATATTTAGGCAGGTTTTTTTTCAATCTTGAATTGCACATATATCATAACCATTTTTTAGATTACAAATGTGATCTAAGGTCTTTTTATTTTTTTTATTTTGCCCCAAAGTTTTAGAAGCCCTTCTTTATTCTGTACAGAAGAATTTAAAAATCCAGTTTCCAGGTAAAAATATCTTTAAAACACGTTTCATTTCGATTTCTTAAAGTTCAGATGCTTCCAGTCCAATTTCGAAAAAGGTTTCACTTGTCCTCGATATTTCGTGATTGACTTGTGAAACCACTTTCAGAAGACCAGTCAGGTAAGAAAAGTTCCATTTTTGACTCACGCCGATGCTAAACCTAACCAGTATTAGTAAGTTGACGAGAGTGGAAACCTGCGTTACTTCCCTCTGACGTAAGGTTTAATTGTAAACGTCCTAGTCGATTTACATTGCAAATAGCTTTAATGAACTAACAGTGGAATAGTTTCCTCCTCCCATCTGAAATATCAAAAGTCAAATATTATTTTTATTTTGCGTAGAAGAATGGAATTGATTTGAGATAGAAAACGGAATATTTGAAATATTCTAAATAAATAAATGATACTTATAGAAAAGAAAACTTTTTTAATTAAAAAAAGTTGTTGGCAAATATTTTCTTTTAAGCATTGAGATTTTATACTTTTCCTCATAACTTCGCAAACCGTATTGTTTTTAAAAATATCGATAGAGAATCCTTTCTATCTTGAAAAATTATGTAGATCTAACCATTTGGAGTTCCCTCGTCAATATGAAGGTATTTGATTAATATAATGGATGTAACTGGATAGGAACTCTATAGAAATAAAAAAGTAAAATAGCTGAGTATATGTGTAAATATACTCAATTAGATTATATATGTTTTAATTTACGATAATTTCACAAATTGACATTTACATTCATTTTGAATTCGTGTACCGACATATGAAACTTTATTTTTTAATTGAAATATTATTTTTTAAACATAAGTTTGGAGTGTTTTGTTGCATTCATTTCAAATGTTTTAAATATTTTTATGTCTTTGATCATTTTTCTCTGGATACTTTTTGAATACATTAGTCTATGTTTAGAGAACTATCCCAAGAGATATGTCACTTCGTAGCGGCTTCAAAATGACAGAGTTGCCGGCTCGAAACCAGCTGCCGCCTAATATATATAGATCGAATGCCTTCATCTGCCGAATGTCCTTTTTCTCGTATGGTGATGTAGAATGTCGACCCAACGGGATCCTCATCATCTGACCACTTCCAAGTTCCGTTCCAAAATAACTCTTTTTTATAATACTTTCTAAAAAGGACGTTAATTTAACTGTAGAAACGTTAACTGCATATACAAAGTATATCGATAAAAATGGAAAAATAAAACATTTATCTGTATTTATAAGTGTAAAATCATGGCATTATAAATTTGATATATTAAAAGACTTGTAGTTTCATTAAATTTTGCATTAGTAGGTATGACATGCTTGCTTCGTATAATTTGTGAGGAAAGTACTTTCACTCTCTTTAGGACGAATTAAAAAGGGTTGACTTATTCAAATTTCATATTAAATAATTTTTTTATTAAATTTTCTTTTCAGAAATAATAAATGGCCGTGTCAAAATGCTTCTGCGTTTTTCTTCGGCAACGATGTCTATGGAGAAATAAAACATTGGGTGTCCATTAAAGACGACATCTACGTTCAAAGGGCAAATTTAAAAAGGAATGGCTCATGCAGATTTAAATAAAATAAAAATCAGTGCAATTCCTTGGAAAAAAACGTAACCTTCAAATTGTTTTAACTGATTTTCAAATTTCTTCTTCTTTAAAATATTTGCTCTCTATCTTGGATGCAAATGCAAATTAACGAATGCGAAAAGTCAGTTTTTTTTTAAAATTCCACTCTGTATGGGTTTCTTCAGAAATGATGCTTAAAATTTTGAATGTGAATTCTCTTTACAAATCACGGGAATTGTAAATGCAATATACATATAGTTTGTTATTCATTTTCTACCTCTAAGTATCGATAAGAACTTTATGTATTAGGTAGTTTACATTCGTGTTATCGATATGAATCGTGGTTCGAATAACAGCATAATATCACTTTTCACTTACTGGTTCTCAAATATTTCTCTATTTTTAAATTTGCTTCCACTGAAGACATATTGAATTTATGTCTTTTACAACTCTAAACCCATAGAATTTGCTAAATAGTTTTAATAAACAACAGAACCCATTATTTTATCATGAAAATTGAATGACTGAAATAAAGATGAGCACACTTAAAGCGCTCCTAAGAGTGTTATAAATATAACCTTATATCAACTGGATTAAAAGGTTATAAATTTACGAAGAACACATCACTTGGGAATGTTTCGTTTCGTAGTTAAGTATGACGCTGAAGGTTGTTAAGATAAAACTGAACAAAAATAAGATGAATAATGCAATACATATTTAGTTTGGAATCAGAAATAGTAAATAAGTCATATATCACAAAACATTGTAATTTACGTTGTTTATATGGGATATCGATAACAATTATTTTCAGCATAGTGACTAGATGATTAAAAGCAAATAAAAGGAAACATGCATGATGAGTAAAACCTTTTATTATTTCCGCATAACAAAAAATGAAATAATGATCACGCGAATTCATTTCATATCAAGAACTCGTTTCTACATCCCAGACCTCATGCATTCTACCTTCTTCAACTTAGATTTGATTAAAATGTCAGCTCGTTGGAAGTGAGAAGTATCAGAAGTTGGAAATTAGCTTTACCTTACGAAAGAAAAGCAGTCACATTCTAGAAGAATCAGTTTTTGTTATCAAACAGTCAATTGTTAGTTTCAAAATTAGAAGTGTCTGTCAGGAGAATCCGTATTTTTCCGACCCAATGAAAGTTGATTCAATGATTATTATTATTTGGTTCCTTTTTTATGAAATCGTGTGGATGATAGCAAATTGCAAAGCATAAGGGATTTTTAGATTTTGTATGCAAATGGAAAATAAAATAAAGCAAATTACAAAGCAAAAGGAATTTTAAAATTTTGTATGTAAATGGAAAATAAAATAAAAATAAATAAAGCAAATTACAAAGCAAAAGGAATT
>JAPMOR010015793.1:201525-262205 GCA_026543865.1 Argiope aurantia
GAAAAATAAAATAAAAATAAATAAAACAAATTACAAAGCATGAAGAGTTTTAAAATTTTGTACGCAAATGGAAAATAAATTTAACATATCGAAACTTGAAATGAAACGATAAAAGCAACACAAAAGGCAAATTTTTAAGCACAATAAACTGTTTTGAAGGGTAACTTAGTATTATTTTGAAGAACAGAAACAGATATTAAAAGTGCCGAAAGCTAATCATTCAGTGGATTTCTAATTTTAAGCTAAGAATGAAATTTTATTTATAATTTTTTACTTAAAAACACCTTATTCAAATAACAAAAGGATATGTAATGTATGAAATTGTTTTTTTTTTGTCAAAATATTAAAAACTTTTAACTAAAAATAAATTTTTTTGAAAATTCCAGAAATTCTAAATGAAAAATAAGTTCCTTTTCCTTGCAGAAAGATAAAAAGACCATTTTCTTTGGGAAAATTTCAAGCAAGTACCTTTTTCAGAGAGTTGTTATTTATATACTTTTAAATGATATCTGAAAAGTTCCCGACATTCTGTTGTGCGAGTCTTTTTTTTTTTTTTTTTTTTTTTTTTTTTTGAGTGAACTACTGACTCTTAGAAATCTGAGCGTAAGATGTGACAGGATATTTTACATCGAGAAAAAAAATCGATTAAAGTTTTATTGCTTTAATCTCTTTAAGAAAGGTCCCAATTTGTTTGTCCCAATTTTTTGTCTCTAATGAGGAGTGCATTTTTGCTTCTAAACGGGAAAAAATAAACTGAATTGAAGCGTTTTTTCACTTTTTCCTAAATGACTCGGAAACCATACATTGGAATCTAAAAACGCCAAATCAGAAACGTTGTAGAGCTTTAACGTTTGCACAAAATAAATAAAATTTTAATGATTTTTCAATTTTTCAAAAAATGTTTGTCTGTCTACTGAAAGAAGACACATAGTCAAATATGTTATCAAAATAAAGATTCTATGCAAAAATATATAATTTTATATGCATATATATAAGTTGGTGTACCAAACTCGGAGGTTTAGTGTGGTGTGGCGCTTTGGCGAGAGAGTTCTAGATTGTTCTCGCCATATTTAATTGACCACCGTTCTCAGTTTTATATGTTTTGTGGCTACCCGAAATAAATACTAGGAAAACATGGGTGATTAGGGGAAGGTCATGTCTGAGCCTTATTAATGCAAACGATTTCATTACAGTTGATGGTAAGTACGATGTTGGCTGTTTTGTTAAATTTTCAGCAAAACTCTCCGAGGACAAAGTACTTTTTTCAGACGACAAAGTCACTTTTCAGACGAATAAATAGTTTAGCCTACCGACAAGACTTTTTACTACATTGATGTTTCTTACTTCACGGATAGTTAGTTATCCACCTCACTTAATACAGATGATGAGTAATTCCATCTGTTTTTTGTATCATTCTTAAACGTTCTTTTTAAAGATCAGATCTTTTATTTTCGTTCCATAATTTTGTTGAAGCATTATAGCTTCTGACTTGTTGATCCTTATGACTGGTTAGAATGGTTGATCCTTTCAGTGTATTGGTAAACAGAAGCAGCATCATACCACTTGCCATCAACTGGGATAAAATAGATTGATTCAATGCAGCGGAGGTTTCCCACCCCTGGCGTTGGTGGCCATCGTCTCGTGAATCGAGACTTTGGGGGGAGGGGGCTAAAAATCTATATCCCATTGCTGAGCTAGAGGTAATTTTTTTTTTTTTTTTTTTTTTTTTTGCATTGTAGGCTTGTTCTCCCAAATGTTTACCCTTACTCTAAAAGTAATAAAAATAAATAAAGGAAAGGAAGGAAGATACGAATGAAAGGAGTCAAGCTAAACGTAAAAGGAAATAAGCATAAACATAAACGCAAAATGAAATGTCAACAAAAAACACCCCCACATTAATAAATAATTTCAAAGCAGTGATGTTCCGAAAATTTCCAGAATATAAAAAAATAATAAATATTGGAAAAAAATCAATATAACAAAACTATTTGTTCCAAATAAGTTGTAATATGATAAGAAAAATCATATTACTCGAATCTTATTACTAACCGAGTGAGATATGGCGTACTGAGATGATCATCCAAATGTTTTTTTCCCCCCTCTCTGGACCAAACAGGCATCTTATTTTGATTTACAAGGATGATGTACTCGAACGCATTCTAATTCAAATCAACTTTCGTTCAAATTTCAGAATATTTCTCTTAGGATTTATTTAATTCAAATTTGTTTCCAGATCAAAGAGGTTCCATTTGCCTTTGTTCGCTAATTGATTCACCAGTCAACAATTCTCCACTATCATAAAATAGAGGAGGGGGGAGCTTCTTTTACCAGAAATGCCAATGTTACATCCTTTTCTCCCTTCACGGAAAAAAGGGTATGACATTACTAATATTAATTAAAGCCAAATTATTGGCACTTAAAAGCCGCTCCTTTAATAGTTTCTCTGTGGCATATATTTATTTATTTGAATAAATTAGTTTCTTTTGTTCTCCCCAACTAGTTTAAGTCTTTCAATTTCTGCACATAGTATTTGGATTGAGAAATGAATTTTTGAGAGGCATTTAAGTTGAATGAGTTACATTTCAAAAATGAGACATCTTAATTCCAGAAATTTTAAAGTATTAGTTTCTTTAAATATAGAGATCAATACATGTTATGTTAGTAATTACAATATTCAAATTATCAATTGTTTCCGTACATTTCAGAACTGTCACATAATTTAACACGAACACTTCATTTCTTGAAGAGAAAAAAAAAAAAATAATAAAAAAAGGGGAAAAATTAGTTTTTTTTTTTTTTTTTTTTTTTTTTAAATGTTGTAAAAAATATTTTTTTTTTTGGATTTGTATTACGGAAGTACACCAAATTAAATATTATGGAAGTACACCAAATGCTTCTTAAAAATTGCATCCTTAAAAAGAAATATTTTTAAAGAACTGCATATAGTTTTTAATCATTCTATGTCAAAATGTAAAGCCTTTTTGATATAGATAACATTAGAAAAGATATATATAGTTCTGATTTTTCTGGACGTTTTTTCTTCTAAGTAAAATATGCGCATTTCTCGAATAAAATCTTGATAACTATTTTCATAAGAATTGCCAATAAGCTATTGAAGCAAGAAGAGCTATTTCTTCTTTCTACACTGGAACCAGCTGGAAGGGTCTTGAAATTTGATTCTGCCTCCACATTTGTGAAAAAGGAAGCTTAAGTAGGCTGACTCACAGAAAAGAGGCGGGGGCTGAATCTCATTCATTTATGTCCGAGTGAAATGCAGTTGTTTAGTTCCTTTCAACTCTCATTGGTCAAATGTCTATAACTATTACCAACATTTCAAAACAAGGAAAAGAACAAAGGCTTTTTTTTAATTGAAGCAATTTCGAGATGTTAAAAAATACTGCAATTTGCACAACTAAAATAAAACTTGCTTTGAAAGAGGCGAGCAAAATTCTTGTTGTTTTAAGCTTTGTTGTATTACATATTTGTTTATTAAATCGTTATTTTTTGAAATATTTCTAAGAAAGTTCAGCAAATATAAATTATTTGATAGTTAATTAATCATTAAGCATTCATGACAAAATAAAAAAATATATTATTTATTCTGCTTAACTGCCGTGAACTGAAGAAATAGAAATTGAGTTTAAGTTGGATTACGAAATCATTTTATATTTATGTGGAAATAATTTCTTCTCTATTATAACAATTTTCACTGACAGAAGTAATATCCTTTTACTCTTTCCCACACGGTCAATAAAACAATAAGTGAGATTTTAGAATAAATCAGCGAAATTTTTATTCATTTCTTATTAATTTGATATTAAATCTTTCCTCCTTCTAATAAATTAAATTACAATGATTCTTTCAAAACGATTTTTTAGAATAATTAGTTATTATTTTAGTAGCCAGAACAGAACACATTGCTAACAAGTCAATAATAACCTTAAAGTGGTATGAAATATTACGCTTTTCTATTATATCATTTAAAATTTTGCAAGTTAAAGCTTTGTTAACCTATTTAAAATTTTCCTAGTCTCGAAGTATTTGCCATTTGCTATATTTATAAGTATATCTTCTTATGTTTCCGCTGCTAAAACTATAATCAAAATAACATATGATATCTCTGGTAACTATAAGGATTATCAGTTTTAAACGTTCTATTTTATTTTTAATCTTTTTGAATTGATAACCGTAGAATTTTATATAGCCATCCATGCAAGCTAATTGCTGAGATTTTGAAATAATAATTTCAATATTTTTTTAGTGCTGTACTTATTTTTTTAAATCAATTTTAAGAGTGCTCTAAATAAAGGCGAAGAATAGATTTCTTTTCTGCTTCTGGCAGGAGAATTTGTGATGTAATGGCAAGTGGTGAAAGCTGAGATGGTGTATTTATATTACTAGAAATACTTGATAATTATGAGACGAAAGCAAATGGAAAAAAAAAAAAATATTTCGAAGATGGTAGTATGTAAGATGCATTACTTAGAGGAAAGGAAAAACTAAGTGTCTAATTAAAACTAAGGTATTCTATTCTCAGGACTTCCGTGCCATTTTGAAGTGCACAGTAAATTCAATATTTAGATTTTAGTTAATTTTCCAAAGTAAAACCAACCTCGAAATTAAGGAAGCTGATCAAAAATGTTAAGAACATTATTCATAGAATATCGAATCTGAATTTGGTAATGAAATGGTACATTTTAAATTCTTCATGTCACAATTTCTTGAAACAAGTAAAGAAAAACAGTACCTGCAGTACTTGAACAAATTCTTATGAACTGATGTATGATATTATGGTACAATCAACTTTCCGAATTGAATGGCTATGTTGAAAATTTACAGATGGCTAATGGTCACAAATGCAAGCAGAGAATGAAGTTTCAAGAAACTGAAGATGCTAAAAAGCTGCTATAGATTGTTGACAATTCAAAAATCCCTGAACTTTCCGGCTACTATGGCCAATTAGCATGATGTATTAAAAAATTTATTTTCAAAATAGTTTAACTGAATATATAAAGAACAAATTGAGAAAAGTTGCAATATGAAATTTCTCATAATATAATAATAAAAGATATAAATATAAAGTAGCATTTGTTTTATAATTATATAACATAATACTGTTTTTAATTTTAAAAATATCCAATCTTATAATTAAGGAGTATTTAAACCGTGTTAAAAAGTTTATGAATCTTTTTACTATTTTGTTGAAAATAAAATATTTGTTACTTCAATTTGTTCTAAATTTTTTTATTAAAAATCTCTTATTGAAAAATGTTAAAATAATATATAATTAATTTATAATCAATTATCAGATCAATAATATATAATCAGTTTTTATATAATTAATTTAGTCTATTAATTAATTTTAATTTTTAATAGTAATAAATTTAAAATAAGTTAAATATGAATTAATTTAAGTAAGTTTAATTATACTAATTATTTTAATATGCATTTTTACTAAAAAATTAAAATATAAATATGAAATTGAACAAAAAATTCCATTTAGTCTATGGAACAACGAACATTTAAACTATTTATTCCAATTCGAAGAAATATTATTAGGAATATTTTCCCTTAATAATTCTCGGTTTATAATAAATCTTTTTATAGCTCATAAAAAATAGGAGATTCATGAACTGAAACTAATTTTTTTAAATTGAATAAGTTGATTTTTGAAAAGAAAAAAAAAACTTTAAAAAAATGATGCATTTATCAAAAGTAATTTTTCAATTTCAAAATTTGAATGCTTGGACTTTGTAACGTCCATCCCATTTAGAGAATACACAAAGACAGAAAGAAATCACTATCCCTTTACCCTTTCATATTATCATTAAAAAAAAGAATAAAAAAATAAAAATAAAGAGAAGAAACTTTATTTATTTGATATCACATAAATAAAATAAGTATAATGTTGAATTTAAAAGCGCGAGTAAGTTCAGTTCACAATACTTTCTAATCGTCAAACAATTTATCTATAATGGGACTCCAGAATAATTTCGCGCCTGTGGCCCCCAGTTGTCACTGGTATAAAGAGAGAGACTTGGCAAAGAGTGTGTGAACCTCTTGCCTGAGTCATTAGTCGGCAATATTTAAAAGGATAATCGAATGCGACTCTGCACATCAATAGCATTAAAAAGACAGAAATTTTAGTTCTCTCTCCGCGAAATATATGCTGAAAATTTGTTGAAAAAAATTAATTATTAATAAAAAAAATTATTGTCTCCGCGAAAACGGTAAAATTACGTTTGTTGTATGCCTATTCTCTTTCCTGTTAGTGCAATACTAGTATTCCCACAAATCAACATTTTAGATGTAGTTCTAAAAAGGCAGCATTTTTATATAGATGTGCAACTAATTCACATTACTGTTTTATACATCTGCGGATTCTCTAAATTCGGATTACATGAAATCACAAAAAAATGCCATTAGTCGGCAAAGAGTGGGGGTTCTAAAATATAATTAAATGGAATTCCGTTGTCTTAATTCATTGGTAATTGTTAATATAACTTCGTTTTATTAACAAATTCAAAAAGAAATAAATAATTTCAGACTACTTTTTAACATAAATTAGTTTTTAGTAAACAAATTTTTTTACCGTCTATAAATTATCCAATTTTTTGATCTGTATATCATAAATTGACGCATCAAAATTTGAAAAACCGAATTGAATTTCTGTTATTAAACTTCAGGTTGGTAATTACAAAATTAACCAGGTTACACAGAATTAATGCGAGTTGCCGTCACAATGAAAAGGTTAATACTGGAATTAAGAGAAAATGTTTCGTAGTGCTCTGGAAGACAATTTTGGAAAATTTTTTGATGGGAAATAGTTATTTAATGTTTTTAATGCAAAAAATACCCAAAACTGTCTTTGATACTATTTACCTCAGATTTTAAAAATTGTTGAAGTATCTTTCAATACCTGTAAGCAATTAAAAGAACAATAATATTTAGCTAATTGGAAAGATTTAAAATCAAATTCGTCGGTAATTCATTTTTTCTTCTTCATTTCATATTAAGATAATGACAATACATTATCTTTAGTTCAATTATATTAAAAAGGAATGGTCGGTTAAAAGATAAAAATAACATTTGTTTCCTAAAACTACTTTCTTAGAACTCTCATAATTTGCTTCATACACTTATGTATGCAATTACAGATCTGTATTGCTTTATATAGCTGATGATAATTCAACATGTAAAGCAAATGGCACAAAGTGTTGCACTTCTACTTGTACTGCTACGATTAGTTTAATGCATACGATTGAGTAAACTGTTTTGTGAATACATCATTAGTTGTGCCTTTTTACAGCATTTTTTAATTTCTTCAAATGAGGGTGAATTCCTGGATTCTTCCTGAAAAATATCATTTGAAAGTCTTTTATAACTGATGAGACAACGATAGTTTCAATATTTCAGTCGTATTTAATTTTGACATCCCAGGCAACTAGGCAAGATCTCAGAGTAATTTCTGAATAGACATGCCATGCTACGAATGCCGCATTTCGTACTTGATTAAGTATTGGAATGCTTTTGACTTAACTCATTGATCATGCATTCTGATTGAAGTGACTATGTAATAAAAGTCGATCTAACGCTATTTTACAACGATTAGTTTAACTTTATTGATTACGATTACGTTTACGATTAGTTTTATTTTATTCGTTTGTTTCACTAGAGAATGTAGAAATATGATGACAGATATAAAAATTACTCGTGTACTGTAAGACAATGAATTCGTTTGCGCAAAAAAGAAACTTTCTCATCGACTATAAAGAAATATTTACAATCATTAGCAAGAGTACAATGAGGTTTAATATGAATTTATCAAAATTCGTTGAATTTATTTAATTTTATTTAAGATTTATTTTAGAGTCCCATGAAATTTTGTATAATGAATTTCAGAACAAGTACTCTTACCGTAAAGTCAATTTTTCTGCTGAAGTTTTTATATCATAAAATGTGACGAATAATTGTATTTCCAACTCAGTCATTTTTGATGTCTTTGCCCTTTTCGAGAGTATTGCCGCCAGGTGCTGTTTGACAGAGACAAATAGTAACACACACTTAATGCGATGGTTTGAATCTGAATTTTCTCGAAACATGATTCTTACGGCGAGCCCAATTGCGTCAGCACAAATAGTGCCCAGCCGATTAAAAGAAGCGAGATATTGTGTTAGCCTTACTAGTTAATTGAGGAAAAAATATTTCGTAAATTTTAACTTAAGATAAATTAGTTGACCTTTTCAGAAATATTTTTACTTTCTTATTTTGTCTATGCATCAAGTTTTAAAAATTACTTTAAATCCTTTCTAATTCCAAATCTTTAAAATCAACAAAAATGTCTGAAACTATGAAATGTGGGAAGTTGTAACATTACAACTCGCAAGATTTATCTGAATTTGTGTTTGATTCATATAATTATATTTTCTGCTTTAAATATTAGCATGCAGCCTCATAAACCAGATCTCTTCCTAAGAATTCACTCCGGAAAGAGTCTAACAAAGATTTATCTGTCACAATCTAACAAATGTTAAAGAAAAGTCCAAAAGAGAAAAGGAAGGGGATTTTGAACTAACAAACGGATTCTGAAAAAGAAGAATGATTTGGCTCTAGCTTCAGGAGATGCCAAACATAATTCTGTCGATATAATATATTATTGTACATTGCATTAACATCCCTTTTTAAAGCAACGTTAAAATTACCTTGGGACAGACTATGTCATTTTGAATAACGGTTGAATGATGAGGATAGTGCTGGAGCTGACACTCCCTCTTTAAACTTACACGCCACACCAATGAATAAGCGTTAGCCACCCACTATTTTTTTCGTACACCAGATACCTTATATGGCATTGGGGCTAGGCCTGTGGTGTATGAACAAATCAGAATGCAGTGGTGGACAACAACAATTAAGACATTTATATACAATAATTTAAATCGAAACATAATACTTAAAATTTACTTCCAGCGGAGAAGCGTATATCCTCATCTAAATTAAAAATAAATGCGTCTCGCTAAAACCCGAAGACGTTGTCAACAGAAGATCAAAACTTGACAGAATAGTTGGTAATTCGCAGGTTCAAGAACAGGTAAAGCCGTTCTTCGGTGAAATGGGGTTTCGAACACAAGACACGGTAGCCTTGAAGCCAAAACAATACAAACATGTCACCATGCTCTTATCTTTGCGGAAAGCGAATGGGTTCAATGCTTAATTTTCAAAATGTGCTCGAATGTAGATTATGCAGACTGATTTTTGAGTTATTTGGTTAAATTACTTTATTTTCCTATAAACCACTATGATTATTTACTGTCACAGTCAGTGACAAGTGATAATTAATTACCATTTTATGTACTTTAATTTATAAAAGAACTGTATCGAGTAAATAAGTTTAAATATTGTTGATTTTATTATTACAACTTGCCCCATATCTGGGGCAAACTGAAACAGCCTACAAGTAGGGGTTGCAATATCGGACAAAAATTTCAATACTGGTATTCGGTATTTTTTAGATCTTAATACCGGGATAGCGGTTTTAATACCGGTTTTGATACCGGTATTAGAAATTTTAGAAAAATAAAGAAAACGCATGAGTTTCTTCGTTTTATTTGCCATTTTTATTAGAGAGTGTAAATATCACAAAAATATAATTTGTAACTTATAAATTATAACAGTATATAAAGAATCACAAAAAAGTAAAGGAACATCTTATTTATTTGAATCGCAAAAAGTGTAAATATTACTATTCAGTCAGTGGTACTATTACAAATTTTTGAAAAGTGATCTTAAAAAACATAATGCATCAATTGTACTGTCATTAAGCCTGAAAAGTAATTTTGCGCAAAAATTACCAGCTGTCGAAAACGCTCTTTCGGCATCTACGGTAGTTGGTGGTAATGTTAGCAAAGCGCGATACACTTTTTTCAAGTATTTACCTCTAAATCTCTCATCTTCAAATAAATCGATTTCTCGTCAGATGGTTTTGGATATAGCTGATTTCTGCATTGTATTTTGGTTAGTTAAAATTTTTGTATTTATCGCTAATTCTAATTTTTGTTCAAGAGACAATTCCTTTTCACTATCGACGTTAATATCATCATAATCTTCGATAACTGAACCGAATTCTTCTGTATGTGAATAGGTTTGTGGGTAAAAAATTTTAAGAAAATTTACTATAAACTTAATCAGATTTGAATTGGTTCTTTTCTTTTCTTTTACATTTTCATTTTTAAAATCATTATAATTATGTAAGTACCATAAGACATTTTCTATTTCTTGCGATTTTTCAACGTAATATATAGTTCTTTAGATAGTGATGCATGCTATTTTTTCAGTGATTACAACATGAAATTTATTGTTGCATTAGCTGTCAACAAATTAGAATCTCTTCGACATAATGACTCAATAGTCAGTTTTATTGGAAGTAGAGCTGATACAGTCCTGGATATTAAGTTGAATTCACTATCTGAAAAATTAATTTACAGGTTTAAGTCGATTATTGTTTTTTGGATTGGATTTCTCAATTTCAAAAATCATTCCATCTTTAGGAGTAAACTGTTCCAACGTGTTTTAGAATCTAATATTAACATATATTCTGCATTATTTTCAGTTAGTATATATTTTATTAATATGCCATTTTTTATAGGGAAACGTTTAAATATCTTAACAATTTTTCGAACTTTATAAATTATAGGAAGCAATTCTTGATGGGTTAATATTTCATCCTCATTAGCAATATCGTCTTCAACAATTACACTGTCATTATCTTCATTGTCAATATCACTCACACCCTTACTCTCTTCAAAGTTGGAATCCGAAGTTTCTATTTCCACAGTATTTGGATTCTTCTGTTCTTTATTTTTTTGGTATGATACATCTATTACTCCTAATTGAATTCCATGAGCATAGCACAATTGCCGATTGGCACCAATCAACTTTCCAACTTTTTCATAATTGTTGCTCCGTTAGTTGTTATGGATACAATATCTTCTTTCAGGGATAATCCATGTTTCGTTAATTTAGATGTAAGCAATTAATAAAGCCATTCATTAGCTACTTTCGTCCGTTAGGGAGACATAAAAACAAAAACGTATACTATTTTGCTATGTTGGCGATCTCTGAACATATAGTGGAGACAATTTTAAAAATTTCTAGTAAATACCGAAAAAACGGTATTTAAACTTGTGAATACTTGTATTACAAAATTGTACAAATGGCTCAAAATACCGGTATTCGGTATCCAGGTATTGCAATCCCTACCTGCAAGTTTTGAAAAATATTCCTGGCATTAAAATCAACAAAACTGTGGAATATTTTATGATGCTTATGAATGAAGAGTTAAGCTATAAAAATAGTTATTAGCAAAGAATCCTAAATACATTAACATATAAACATTTTTCAGAAAATTGTCTCAACTAGATCCGATTCCTATTCACATAATATAAAGTAGTAATTGTAATTGTAAATGTCTTGAAGAAATAGGCAGCCGTTAGAACATAAACTTTTTGATTTTCCACTAATCCTTGATCCTATAAAGAAATAGACGATTCAGTTATTAACTGTTAGAAAATTTGAAAAAAAAATTATCTTCATGAACTATTCCAAAAAAAGTAAGCGTAGTAAGTAGCTAGCTCGTTTATGGGTGAACGTGAAATCATAGAAAGCGGAAATCAAAGACGGGCGATAGGCTTATATACTTTCGAAATGGAAATTATCCGATGGAAGAGCTGAATTAACAAGTTTAAGGGTCTCTTAGCGTGGTGAGTACGGAAAATCAGAAATTACAATAATTAGATTTTAAGAGCTCTGGGAAAAATAAAAGGCTAATATGACTCAGAATTTAAAGAAATCCGAAAATAATCAATATGAAAATTCATCTATATAATATTTCCTGAATCTATATAATAAAAATAAAATATACATTGTATTTAGAGAGCGCTAATGCTGCTACAACTAAAACACAAATGAACTTAACCAAATAAGAAGAATTATTAGAAATAAATATTAAGTTTGCAGCCAAAGAATCAAAAAGAAAGATATAAAGAATCCGGCCTGAAGACGTTCTCAAGGGTCACCCTCAGGCAAGGATTCAAACCAGGGAATTTTCTGTGAGGGGTCTGACTTTCGTTCAACAAACTGACCCCCCGTGACCCCAAAATCCCAGGAAATTGAGGTTTTGGAGATAAAATTAGTATCACAAAATTAAAGATAATTATACAATAACAAGTAAAATCATTTCCAAATTTTTTAATCCAAGTACGTACACAGCAAATCAAACAACAAAAGACCATGAAAATAGAACCAAATTCATTTTAATAAGAAAGCAAAACACTTACCAATTGAAAGTACAATTCCAAAAGACAGTATAATATATATATATATATTAAACTCTTAATTTAATCCAAATTAATTTCCAAGATTTTATCTCAATTTAGCCCATCGTAACTTCATTCTAAAATATTCTCTTGTTTCGTGATCCAATTCCTCTTTCGGTTTAATTAATCCCTTTGTAAGAATAATGCGCCATCAGTACTACGGATCAAATGAAAGTGATACTTCTTTTAATATTTTGCCCTTGTCAAAGGTCATTCCATCGGCACGTGGCCGGAAATACTATGTTATATAAGGCTAGTGATCATTTGTTCGGCCCTTTCCGTTCTTCTTTCTTTCTTCTGCTTTTGTGCAGCACTGCGCTTTCTTGTGTAAAAAATCATGGCTACCACTCGGAATAGAATAAACCGAAATTAAAAATACCAAGTCTCTTCACTGCTTCGAACCTGCACTATTCTTCAACCAAAAATGATGCTACATATTATTTAGCCGACAGGATTCGAAAATTTTTACATATTATTTAGTCGACAAGGATAGTTTCCTGTGAAAAAAATGTGCAAATGAATGAAAAGAATTATTTTTAAATAAATATATATATTCTTTTAATTTATTGTTTTTTTTTTTTCTTTTCTGTAAAAATGGCGTATCTCTTACGCCTTCATTTCAGAGGATTTTCGGGTCACGAGGGGTCAATACTGTTGGACTAAAGTCTGGATTCTTCACAGAAAAATCCTTTATTTTGAATCCCTGTCTGAGGGTGACCCTTGTGAAAGTCTTCAGGCTGGATTCTTATTTTATTTGGTTTCATTTTGATTTTATTTTCCTATTCACTTGGTTTTTATTACTAATTGTCTAGATTCATCTGTGTTTTAATAGTAGCTGCATTTGCGCTCTCTAAATACAACGGTGCATTTTCTGTTTTTTACTTTTTTTAGTTTTTAATTTGATTCCGAAATTATTTTTTAGTTCCGATTTCGAAATAACTTAGTTTCGTTTCCGAAATAATTTGGTTTCGTTTCCAAAATCATTTTAATTTTAAATTGTTTCAATAATAGGTTTTCATTTCATAATGCTTATATTTTTGGTTACTTCTATATATATATATATATAAGAAAATTAAAATTAAATGAATTAAAATTAAAATCTATTTCTGAAATTCTGAAAACAAACTATAAAAATTAATAATTAATTCTGAATCAAACTAAAAAAAATACAATTGTATTTAGAGAGCGCTAATGATGCTACTACTAAAACACAGATGAATTGAACCAAATTAGTAAAAATACCAAGTGAATATTATCAAAAAGAATAAATATAGAAAAAAAGGAAGAAATTATGAATCCGGCCTGAAGACTTTCTCAAGGGTCACCCTCAGGCAGGGATTCAAACGATTCTTCATTTCTTCCCTTTTGATTCTATATTTATTCTTTTTTCTAATATTCACTTAGTACTTTTACAAATTTGGTAATATATCCAGAAGGCTGGATGAACTGTCTTTGAATTTTGACCCTGTAAAGAATAGGTTTGAACTCGTGTTTTTCAGAAAAGTTCGGTTCGGTTAAGAGGTAGAAACTAGAAAATAATGAAGAAGAAGGTGGGGTTCCCTCCATTTCACAGAAAGCTGGTGAAGACTTGCAACATTTATGAAGGATTTTAGCAATGCTTAAATGCATTTTCTTGAAATGAGCATTAGGATCTGATAACATAAAATTAAAAATGTCTCCGTGTGGTTTGATTATAACATATAGAAATTTTAAAAGATTATGAAAAAAAAACTTAGAAAATATTTGACAAAATGTCACGATCGCATTATATTATAATTCTGAATATTCGATTCAATACAAGCATTTGTAGTTAATCATTTTTAAATGCACATGTACGAACTGTCACTTATTTCTTCTTTCATCATTTCAAAATCAAATACATGAGCAAATCACATAAACATTTCGTTTGAATCACCATTCAGATGAAGAAAGATATTAGCGTTGCAACGAACCAATTCTTCAAAGAAAGAAAAAAAAAAAAAAAACTACAAAGAAAGTGAGTTAGATCGATAAGTCGATATTTTTTAAAACTTAAATACTCGAATACATATACTGGATTTTATTCATTTTTAAATACTTCTGAAAACTTATAAATGAAGTAACTCATTTGAATGTGTGCTAAAACAGGCATCATAAATACTAGTAAAATTTATTTCGTTATTCGCACAAGCATTGGAATGATATGCAATGAGAACCAGACTCTCAACGGACGAATTTCTTAATTCAACCCTGAATGTGTGTGGTACCATATCGGCTTGCCGGTTTCTTTTTACAAGAATGACTTTAAAAGTGTTCCAAAAACAACCTTTGTCATAGAGGACAGCCGTCATGGCAGCTCACTTCATACGAGTCATCGACATCTACAGGATAAACAAAGCATGAAAGTACTTTCAATTATACAGTATATATTTAATAATATTACAATTCTAATGCTCTTGCTAATAATGTAATAAATTTTATTCTTATTTAATTTTAATATTAATAAAAACTTTTTATTAATCAAACGCTTACCAGAATGCACATAAATCGTGTAAGATAATCAATTTATAACTAGCACTTAAGGTATGTAATAAGGGTTAGATTTTTTTCACTTTTATGACAAATTAATTTTAAAATTTGATTATTATTTTTAATGAGATATAGTTTAATATTAGTATTCGTTGGTAGTAATAAAAGTTGTTTTATAAAATTTCGATTATACATCTTTTTACATCAGTTCTTTGAAAGGAGTATAAATGGTTCTTTAATGTATTCATTTCTACCTACATTGGCCTTATTGTTTAATCGTCCAAATTGAGAGAAACTTCATTTGAGAAACAGAATCTCTTGCTATCAGACTTTTCATGTCTAATATATATATGCTGTTTTTGAATACTTTTCTCCGAAGTGTGTGAATGAGTATTTACATAAATAAATATGTAAACTGTGCAGGTTGTCATTGAAATATTGTTAACCTAAATGTAAACTATTCTAATTAAATAACAATTACTCAAATATACGATGCATTCTACATTATTTATTAATTTTAGATCAATTGACAAAATTTTAGATCGGTAGCATTTTATTTTCTACTTGCAATTGAAATTCTATTTTCTTTGGCTAAAATAATTGCAAAGATTACAAGTCTTCAATGAAAGAGGCTTTGTATTGGAGAAAATTCGTGCTAAGAAACATTTTAAAATTTGTCTATGCACTTTATTTCAAACAATAAAAAGTTTATTTATAGTATCTGAAATAAATAAGGAGGAATACTATAACATTATTTAGATTTAGCTTTATAATCAGCTTTTATGCTGGAAGGGAAGCAAAACTATTATGTCACGAAAAGATGAATAGTTTTGAAAATAAAATACGTATAGATTATTGTATGAGGCAAGATATCATTAAAAATATGCTTCATAACGAAATGTGTCGATTTTCTCTGTCACTCAGATATTCAGAAATATTAATAGTCCTCTATCAAACCCGTTTCTAGAAAAATCAGCAAAATTAAATCCTTTCTGAAATTGACTTCATTTGAAGAGTAGAGAAAATGATCAGTTCTAGTCCTCTTGAAATTTGATCAGGCCTCCATATCTTGTTGTGATTTCAGAGATTCAAATGGCGTTCTCCTCATCTGATCAAATCAAAGATTCTTTCTCAATGTTGTGGCATATCGTCAATAAAGTGCCAAAATTTCATTTTCTTTTGTTTTCCTTTGATTTGTACTCCTTCCTATCACCAAAAAACAAAATGTAATTTACAAAATAGGGGAAATGGAGCTAACAAAACCTACGAAGGTTAGAAAATAAAAACTATGAATTATTTGGTAATGAAAATTTAAGCAATGAATCATTAATTAGGATCGATTCATTGCATTACCATTTTGCTTTATGATGTTGATAACTTGGTATTTGGCATTGGGATTTGTTTGTGATGTGAAGAAATATGGGATAAAAGATTTCAACCGAACTGAATTTTTGATAAATGAACTTTTGCACTTTTAATGCCGATATCGTATCTGACAAGTCAGCATTTGAATTATAAAGGTATAGTTTGAAAATCTTGAAACTAAAATGCCCAATTTCAGCGGAAATCCCTCTCATTTTTCTATTTATGTAACTTTAATCTTTAGAGCTCATTCTACAGACCAATATATGTACTCACCACATGGACAAAAATATTGGATAGAATTATCTCGCAAATATCACTAAAAGAACTTGAAACTAAAGAAAAATGAGTCAGGAATCAGTGTGGGTTTAGAAAAAAGATATCGATAGTTTTATCGATGAATATATTTAATGCTTTCAATACCATTAGATAGAAAGATACCATTAGTTGTTTGAAAGATGAAATCTCGAATCTTCTAATAGATATTATAAAAGATTCTCTTTGATAGAAAGTTTCAGGACAGAAAAAATAATTTCGAACATTTTATTCTATGAAACTGGAATCCCACAAGGGTCCTGTCCTGAAGAAATGAGTTTTGTGATTGCGGTAGTTGATATTTTACTTAGATTGATGGATATTGAAATAAATTCCGAATGCTGAATATTAGCGAATGACATCTTGATAATGACCACAGAAACGGCATCTTAAATTTTCTGGAAAAATTCAAGAATTCAATAGGAATTATTAAAAGGTAGGAGAATGACTTTAAGCTGAAAATAAATCCGAGTAAATCGTCATTGTTTTCCTTTATAGAAAAACCAGTGTACATATTCCCCAAATGAACATAATAACATTCCCATTAAAAACGATAGAACTTTGAAACACCTTGGATTCATTTTTGATAAAATTGTTTGGAAATTTCATCTGAATAACATAAAAGAAAATTATTTCAATTGAATATAAATTGCAGACATCTACTAGTGCTTCCGCATGGGAGGTAAAACTCTCAAATTTGGAAGGAAATATATCATTAAGTAGATGAAAAATTTATAATTTGTAGAATGGAAATTCAGTTCAGGCTTGGTGAAAATGGATCAAAAAGCGATACAGATCAAAAGAACGCCAAGTAACAGAAACACATAGGACGGTCTCGTTGGAAGCATTACAGTTTCTGAGAGGATGCATCTTCTGGATATTATTGCCTCAAATGAAGTTAAGTATATTATGTTTAAGAAAGGAATTGCGTTTGAAATAAAGGACTCTTCATATCAACAAGATGAAATTAAATGAATGAACAAATAACTCATCCTTAGGAGTACACTAGTCTAAATTGTAGCTTCGTGGACCCAGTGGAAGTTATTGGAAGATGTACATGGACGGCTCTTAAATAAAAAAAAATGTGGCTTCAGAAATATATGTTTTTGTTGTGAGACTGAATCCATCAATCTTTGTGATACATAGGAAGAGGAAATAAACCGGACTAGAAGCTAAAAACTTTTTACCAATGAGTGGAACTTTCGTGAACGATAGAGTAATATAGTGGCAGTGAAAGAATATTTTCAAATAACATTTACTCAGACGAGCACATTTCTGGTACATATTTATTTACGCAGCACAGTCCACAGCTACTATATTGGCACATAATAAAGACAAGCATATATGCACAATATATTTAGTAGATCTACTTTTCAGTAGCGGTTATCGTATGGACATTGTCATACGATTCCGATTAAATAGCTGTGAATATAGATGTCAAGTGAAGTAAAGCATTGACGCAAATCCTTGAGGAACGGTTGCTTCGAATCTTACAGTACTAACGATTACGTGAATTTAGAAATGAATGTACGATATTTCATAACTTGAATGCAGAAATTCCTAGCAGTTTTGACCTTGATGAAAATGCTAAATGAACGATTGAAACAAGACTAAATAACGAAATAACTGCTTTTACCGCGTGCTATCCCGAAACCTATTACCATTTGCTATCCTGAAAATTGTATAGAAAATTATAAATTTTTGCCGAGGAGGATTTCTATATTCTGTGATTTTGAAATCCGTGCTAACGGCATTTGAATTTACTTGAGCTTAGCCACCAACTATAGCTATTCACGGTCAAGAAAATTATTGAAATCGAATAAATTATTGAAATTTATATTAAATTTAATTGGCTTTCGTAAGCCAATTGGGCGTAATTGGCTATGAAATGATAAAGTAAGTGGCAAAAAGAGTCACTCAAAGGAAATTCACAGATTATGTAAAAATCCCGATGCATTAGGTTAAATTTGAACTGAATGCAAAAATGATGAGAAAATGACAAAATCGGAGGGGGGAGGGAATTCATAATGGCAAAAAAATATTAATGAAATTTTTCTGCATGTTAATACCAGAAGGTGTTATGGGGACTATCAGCAAAGAGATTTTAATAAATGTTGAAGATTGTGAACGATATTGTAGCACAATATATTTATGATTTTCCCTATAAAAACATATCAGATTGAAATATTTTCCATGTGATTTTCACAAAAACGGCATCTTGTATTTTGTTACCCATCTAAAAGCCAAATTTTGCCTCATGGTTCTGATATTTTTTTCTAAGTCTATGGATGGATTTTGTAATAGTTTTCTTCTGCATTTTGAAGGTTGGAAAAAAAAGCGCACTTTTGATCCATTCTGAGCCTTACCTAAATTAGAAAATTTTTGAGAGTTTTGTATTCTAAATTGTGTTCGTGTGATGGTGGGTGTCGGTCTTATCTGTAGGAGACAGCTCCACAATATATGTTTGGTTACTTTTTACAAGTACTTATCAAAACGCATTTAAAAAAAGATTTTTAAACACTCATGTGAAGTTTATAAATGGAAAAATGTGTAGCCAAATGCCTACACAATGCACTGCACGGTTAAACGGAAAGTGATTATACTTCAGGTATCCTAATAATTTGCATGAACTAAGCAAGTTCGTAAAATATATAAAAATAGAAAAAAGATTTATTTAGTATTGAAATTTTTTTTGTGTACTACATAATATGTTTCATGGTCTACGTAATATATCTAAGAATTATTCAATAAAAAAAATTTCTCTGGTTAAAAAAAATCTAGCGAAATACATAAAGCATCTAGTTAAAGGTGCAAAAATAAAATTTTGCATCCAACTACATTATTAGAAAGACCAATCATTTTTAAAAATGCCTAAACTTTAAAAAATGTTTATCATTACTTACTTCTGACGTTAAAGGCAAACTTTAATTGTCACAGTATTTAAAAATCTTACTAAACGTATCCTTTAAACAGATACCTATTCCAAATAGTAGAAATAAGACGAATCTTCACACCTTAATCATCAATAACAAAAGAAAAAAAACCAGAATGAAATATTAGTATCAGCAATATAAACGATTTAGTTTCATTGTATAATAAATATATTATTGTAAAATATGCATAAAAGTATTTTGAAAGTTAATAGCAAATTATACAAATAATCTTATTGCAAAAAAATTGGTATAGTAGAAAATATAATAATTTAAATTTTAAGACGGCATAAAAATCAATCCAACTTTTGTGCTATAATATTTTCCTAAGTTACGGCGAGAAAATTTTGTTTCATTCAATTATTTAAAATTTCAAATAATAACAATAGAACACATTTTTATCGTCCAAAATATATATGTGCCAAATTTGGAGGCTGTAAGCCTAATGGTCTGCTAGTAGAGCGTCAAGTCAATCATATATTCTTGAATATTTGAAGGGACGGACATTTGAAGCTTGCAAAGAATTTTAAAGCTTCTTTGTAAGAGATAGATTTCACTAAGAATTACAAATAGATTATCAATATATAGATATCACTTTAATCAATATTGTGTTGAACCGTGTGCTAAAATGAAATCTTAATATAGTATGTACATAAATCATTAGCAGGGCCGTGGTGGCCTGGTGGTAAAGTCTCGGCTTCGGAACCGGAGGGTTTTAGGTTCCAGACCGGATTCCACCGAAGAACCGTCGTGTAAGGGGGTCTGTTGCACGTTAAATCCGTCTTGACCAAACGTCCTCCCGCTGGTGTGGTGTGGTGTGGAGAGGGGGGTGCCAGCTCAGGTGTCGTCCTCGTCATCTGACCGCGGTTCAAAATTACGAGGTCCATCCCAAAATAGCCCTAGCGTTGCTTCAAACGGGACGTTAATATAACTAAACTAAACATAAATCATTAGCAACTACATTAAGAGGTTTTATTATTTTTAAATATTAATCTTCATAGCCAAAATCTTGGTACCAGAATCGTTTAACAAGCGCAATTTTTTAAAAAAAGGGGTAAATTCATGTATCTTTCTAAATCTTGATCGAGTCAACTTAATAGTTACTATGAATATCTTGATATTTAAAGAAATAGAGGTAAAACTTTTAAGTTCAAAATTGGCACTTTATTAAATGGGAATAACACAACTTGGGTATTTAAGTATCAAAGGTGAAAATAAATATTCCTGTAGGAATTTATTCTCTTGATTAAGCAAAATCTCAATCCATAAATTTTAAATCGAATGAAAAGAAGAAAAAAACTTATTCAAATTAGAAAATTTCCCATTAAGCTGAGAAAGATGGTTCGCCACTATTTGAATAAAATAAAGCGTCTTGTGTCTACCATTTAAATAGTTTAAAATAGGATTTTAGACTGAATTTTTATAATAGATGATCAATAGTGCATAGTTTGAAAAACACGAGTTTACTCTTTAAATAGTCCAAAAAGATGCTGCAGTTTTAAAAGATTAATAACATCCTATTTCTGTAGATTTTTTTTTTATTCTTCTAGTTAAGGATTTTGAAATATATCCTGTACATTTCGTAACACAATTCTGTAAACAAACATGTAAACCATTTTCAAACGAATCATTTTGCAAATTTTTGTTGATCATCTTTCAATGGAATGAAAATCCGAACTCGCAGAAAAATCAAGGAGCACCTGCTATTATTGTATTTAAAAAGATCGTTCCATTTATTTATTTTAGAGATCTCTTATCAAGATGAAGAAAACTTTAATTATTTCGATTTCTTTCTATATTTTATATGATGATATATTTTGAAAGTCTAGGTTCATGAACATTATTAAGTGTTTTAATAGTCGATGAATTGCTGTGAAAAAAGAAAGGCGTTCAAATCGGAATTCATTTTATTTCAAGACTTATTAACTAAAAAAATATTTATTTGGAGATTTAAGTTATAATTTGTATTTGAATTTTTATTTTTTATTTTTATAGATGAAAACAAACTGCGTGAAGACGGTCGTCGCATTATATCCTTTTCAAGCCATTGAAGAAGGAGATCTCACTCTAACGAAGGTAAGACTGATTTTTATTATCATATGAAATTATTTTGTCTGCAGTTGATACAAAGTGCGGGCAAATTTCCCTCCTATGCTTAATAAATAAGTTCCATATACTATTAATAATATAGCAATTATTTCGAGCATCTGTAGCAACTGATTAGTCTGCAATTGATGAATTAGAAGAGATATTATTTCATCATTAGAAGAATGGTTTTTCATTCCATTTTTGTTCATTGTAGATAAAATTTAAATTCAGAAACCAATTTTTGATATTCTTTTGAACTCTATTTCATTATTATCAATTTATTTTATTATTATCGATTGAGATCAAAAGTGATTTTTTTTTTTCAATTTTGTTCTTTAATAACTTTAAACAAATCATAATGCTTCAAGACAGCTCAAATTCCATAAAAAGAACTTTGAAAAAACAATATTTATGAACAGAAATGCTTGAAGGAAAGGTGAAAAATAACTCCGAATCAGCCTCTATTTTTGAGAAATAATTTATCAATTTCGTTTGATGTGATCAGTAATAATAATGATAATACAAACTAACACTTTTCATCAGCTCCAATGCTAATGGAAAATGTGTATAAAAATAGTTCTGCCATTGCCAATGGGAGTCTCTCGATTTGTTCATATTCGTTCATTTTTAGCTACTATGTTCATGTGCACATGCGGTCGACTATCAGATCTCATCAAGAATTGGGGTGCGAAGGCCCAATTTTTTTTCCATTGCGCATTTCAGTTTTTACAGAAAGACGTCATTCAATAGATCAATGTCGAAAAACTGACACTTCGTCAAAATCCCATGATCGGATTCTGGTGACGACTACATTTCGTACACGAGAAAGTTCAACGAAAAGTCTTAAGGTTCTTATTATTTACTACTACTTCCAAATGTGATCAAGACCAAATGTTTTTCTATCTCGAATTTGAGGATGGGATCCACAGTTAAGGAATCCTTACTTTAATCGAAAATTATCTGAGCACAATCTTCACGTAATGAATGATTCTTTTTTTCTCTATTATTTGTATTTTTAAGAAGCCGATTATTGAAACTTGTCAATGGGCGGAGTCCTCTTTCCGTGATACTATCATTTGCTTCTACAGTGTGGTGTATTTTATGTTTAACTTCGCCACACAGTGAAAAGAAGGCATCTCTTGTCCGTTAAGCGATTAGATATTAAGTTTTTTTTTTTTTTTTTTTTTTTTTTTTTTTGCATTTTCTCCTCATTTTATTGATCTAACCTGTTATGTTTTTGAATTATCTCACACGTATATACGGAGACTGACAAACAGTTGACAGTTTTCTGTTAAAAATGTATAGCTCTAATGATGAAATCCTATACCAAATTTAATATCTGTTTTTTAATTATTATTTTTGAAATAACATGTACATATGCACACAGATATACAGAAATACTTCACTTTGACAGATTTTGTTTAAAATTTGATATCTAACCACAATTTCGGTGTAAAAACCACATAACAAATTTTATTAGTCTAACAATTTACTTATTTGAATTATCATACCCATTGACAGATATAATTCTAAAAATAATTTTGATAAAACATGGTGATTTATCTAAATTTTGCTGTCTAATTTTTTTTCTCTTCATAAACTTTGTATGGAAAATTAAAAACACGTTTGAGCTGCAAAAAATAAGTACTTTAAATAGAATAATTGAAAGCTTTGCTTTCCTTCTACAAAGAACGGATGAAAAAACAACAAAAGAAAAGGAGACTTTCTGTGAAGACATCGGATGGACGAGTGTTGACAAAAGTTAATCCCATTAACAAAATCAGTTTTCCTTAGTTTGGGTTCATTCCCCGTTCGAAAATAAAATGGCAGGAGATTTAATGGTCTTAAGTTGAATCCAGGTCAGAATAAAGAACAATTTTTCCTATGCGGTCCGCTGGTCCGAATCGAACGAAGATAAATGGGCACAATGGCAGAAATTGGAAAGTATTGCGTCAGTAAAGATGCAACTTCAAAGCAATTTGTTCAGTTAAAAAGTGTCATTTCTACAAATGATCACGTGTCATTCGTCAAAATGACCTAATCACATTTTCATTATAATAATTGTCTTAATTAAAGATAGAAAGGGGAAAAGTGAAGTTTCAAGATATCATCTTTGTGTTCTATTTCCACTTGTTTCATTTTAAATCACGATTGTTTATTGAAATATCTCGCGGTTTCAAAATTTTCGCAGCAATGAAGAAAGAAGCTGATTAGGTGGAACATAGTCAATAAACTTGAATGCTTCTCGAGGAATTGTTTCAGTATTTTTTGAAATCTTACAAGGCATTTTAAGCCGCTGCCTGGACTAAGAGGGGGTATCAATATATCAATGAACGGATTCTATTTTCATAATTGCCAAATAAAAAAGCTTGTAAAAAATTCTATAAATTATAAAATATAAGGATAAGTATTTTATCAAATTTAATTGCTCAGGTTCTTCAATACGTTCACTTTACCATTAGAATATTTCTAAATTTCGAAAATCTGTTTCATTCATATTCTAAATTACATATAAACAGCATATTACATATGCAAATGCATTTTCACAAAGTTATTAAAATAAAAAAAATTAACCGAGAATAGAACATTAATTTGTTAAAAAAGCATCCAAGAGTGAAATTAAATTGCCTAGTTTATTAAAAGGACCTCATAATATGCACTGCCTGAGATCATAAAATAACTAAATACTTCACTAATTTTAATCATTGTGAAAATATTCTTATAGATTTTACCAGTTTATTTTTTAATCAAGATTCAAATTTATCTCAGAAATAATACTGCAATTCAAAAATTTCAGTTTTTTAGAATTGCTTCTAGTTCAGATTCCAGGACAGAACATTCTGATCAGAGATTCTCTTTTTTGTAGTTTCCGAGAGCTTTTCTTTTTTTATTGGTAATAAGTTTGTTGTCACGTCAGTACAGAGTTATAGATTTTAGTAAGACATGTCATTTTATCAATTTCCTTTTTTTTTTTTTTGAAAATATTGCTGTTGTGCTTAACAAAGTTTTGTAAACAACTTTTTGAAATTAATTTCAGGTCAAAATGTAGTTCCAATATAGCATTCTCAATCAAGTAAAGGTTTTATCATTCAACCAGAAGAATCAACATGTTTCTCGGATATTGATAATATCCTCTGTTACATTTAGGATATTTTCTTTGTGAAGAGGGCTTCATTTTACGATCAGAAATGAGATAAAAGTAAATATCCTCACCCAAAAAACTGACAATTATATATCGAAAATTCCCTTTAGTTGAAATCCACTGGTTGGCACTCCTTCATATCGCCAAAGTCACCAATACCAAAGGTAAACAATTCAATGAAGAGACACTGAATTCCAATGACATCTATAAACTTTGGATATTTAGCATCTGTTGGCGATATGAAGGGATATCAACTAGGGGATTTGAATCAAATGAAATATCTGGCATACAACGTTTTCTATTTCGGCGAAAAATACAATGATATTCCAGACACCATTTACTTTCGCTGGGCCTCATTTTTTCATTTTTCTATATCTGAATAGGTATTTAATGTGTGAGAAGTTTTGATTTATTTTGATTTTAAATGAATATTTTTTATCTTTCACAGTACATGTGCCCGATATGTGGTGCGTGTAGGCCTGGAATACACATCAAACCAGTCGAAAGTAATATTGATAATGGCAGAAAACTTAAAACATAAGGGATTAGAATTTTTTATCCCTAAGTTCCTGTAAAAAATGAAATTTATGCAAACATTAAGTCTGATAGGTATCGGTATAGGAAGTATACTAAGAAGTGAATGTTACAGCAATAAAATGTTTAGTATATTTCCTAAACACCAAAGTTGTGGAAAGGAAAAAAGTATTCGTCTAAATAACAGTAAGCTTACTGCATCTCTCTTCATTTGTTATGAAAGAAGCTCATTGAAATTCTTATTAGTTAATTGTCACTATAAACAATTATTATCTATCATTAGAGGTCAAAGAGAAGTTATTTATTTGTTAGAACGTGGAACTAATAATAAGACATAAAATCAAAAATAAGCCCTACAAATCTTAAGATATCTGCCTACCTGCGAAGAAAAATTTTGAAAAATCTCCTAATGAAGAATTTTATTTCATTATTTGGGTCGTTTAAAATAATGAGTGATATCAATCAGGGAATTTTGTAATGATTGAAATTCAATAAAATGGGACAGTTTAAGTGTTAGAAATTACAACAGAAAGCAAAACGCTCTGCAAAAAATTCCATTTCTTATAGTCAAATTATTTTTCTACACAGTATACCCATAGCTATGGTGAAAACAATGAACTAGGATCTAAAAAATATTTGCATTTGCAGGAAAGTTAAGGCTGAGTACTTTTGTATTCAAAATTTCACAAAATTCATAGTTTGAAACTACATAAGGCAACTTCAAAACAAATATTCATTTCGGAGCTATTCTCTTGTACATTTCCTTTATAAGACTTAAGTTAATATTAATTCATAATTTCAAGGTAATATATTCATTAATTTTTGAGCTATCATGTTTTATGCGAAAAAATTTGGACGAGTTTAAATTTTTTTTAAATGTTTAAAGTTTCCTTTTTTTGAATTAAAAATATATTTGTTTACCTTTCATCAAAATCCACCAAATTTGTAGGATATTCATTCTTTTATGAAAATTTCAATACTTTTTCTTTTTCTTTTTAAGGGCAGTTTAAATTTTTTCAACTAGCAACCTTCCTCCCTGTTAAAAGCTGCTATTTTTAAATAAATATTCTCTGGTTAGCAATTCGAGTCTCTCTACTCTCAAGCTAAACTAAGAACTTAACATTGTTAATGAAAGTAGGGAGTACTCAAAAATAAAATGTCTATCAATGGATGGAGGGGGGAATAAAAATCGGGACAGTAGCACAAATGTTTGCATTGGCTGACACGTTTTGTAAGGAATTTGATATTTGCGAGCTTATTTTTTGACTCTGCTACCCGCAAGTTGGTTGCAAGAAATGCAGCAGACTGCTAACCTTGCTCCTTTTCAAAACTTCTTTATTAAAGGTGTTTTATATTTTTAACTGCCTGATGTTTATATTACGCTCAATGAAACTCGCAGTACTTCGCAGCTGATGAAGAAGGGGTCTTGGCAGTTGGGAAGGTGGTCTGGTAGCTGGATCGGTATCCTCTGGTTAGAGAACATTCTTTCGAGAGTTGGCATGTCCACATGTGCGAATGGGATGGGATGGGGTAGAGAAGATTCTGTTCTTGTCCAATGAGGCGAAGGCGTGTCGGTTCATGCAAAAATTTGATGTGGGAGATTAAATTTTTATTGTTACTAAATACGTTTTGATTAAAGAGTTATGAATTGGTTAAAAGGATTTTGCTGTGACTTAAAAAAGTACGAGTCTTGGTCCTTTGGGGTTTGGGTGGGGAGGGGTATATATCTCTTCTTTCATTTATTGTATATTTTATTAACATTAATGAAGAATTTTTCTGTGAAATATTTTAAGTGAAGTGTGAAAATAAAGTCTTTAAGTGAAGGAATATTTAATGCGCATCTAATGCCCTCGTTTCTCACGAAC
The DNA here is from genome assembly GCA_026543865.1 of Argiope aurantia. NCBI lineage: Eukaryota > Metazoa > Arthropoda > Arachnida > Araneae > Araneidae > Argiope > Argiope aurantia. Next base: position 228,641 of record JAPMOR010015793.1, read on the forward strand.
CATCTCGATTTAATTCATTGCAAACAACTTGTATTTCGGATTAAAATAATTTTTGTACGTCAAACAGTCTTAAGGACTACATTTCTATCGAATACATTTTTATCATTTCGTGTGATTAAAAAATTATTTTCAATAGGGTGAAGAATATGAAGTGGTTGATGACTCTCGCGAACATTGGTGGCAAGTCAAAAATAAATTTGGGTAAGTAGAAAATTTTCAAACATTCTATGTTTAAATTACAAACAATCTAATTATAATTGGGCTCACTCAAACTAAGAAAAGAGTTTCTGTAATCTTATGCATTTCGTGGGCTAACGTCAAAATACTGTTTCCTGTGAAATGCTGAATTTTAGAATTAGTATACGTCATATATATAAATCGGTTAGTAAATTTCTCATAGCTCTGAATGATGCAATATGGAAATTTTAAATATTTTTGTTCGTGCAAAAAAAATTAAAAATTTCAATATGAAAATCAAACTGTCTCAAAAAAGAATATTCTTAGAAAAGTGAAATATTATGTTGAGAACTTTTAATTCCTTTTGTTTTTTTAATAATATAATTTTAATTTTAACATATAATTTTCATTTCTTTTCGGGTTCACAGTTCGGGATGGGATTTAGTATAATGATAGAGAAGAATGCTCGTTCTCGAAAATATTAAAGCGCAATTTCGAAAAAAATGGCCCTCAAACTTTCATCATAGTTTATAAATTAATAATGTGTCCCCATTGACGTGACACGCTTAGTATAGTGGATGCAACGCTGGTGTAGCATTCATGAGACAGAAGTTTGGTCCTCGACTAAGGTTTTTTTTTAATATATATATATGTGTTTTTTTCTGAATTATTTCAAATTAATTTAACAATTTACAAAGCATTTTAATTAATGTTTTTCATTTTTTATACAAAAATAAATATTTATTCTCCTAAATTTTGGATTATAATTTAATTTTTAGAAGAAAAGTAAATATGAATGCGTTATTTTAAATATTCAAAATGGCTTAAATTACATTAACAATTTAAAAATGGTTTCAAGTAATATGATGCTTATTTTTATATTGAAAAATAAATATATTTTTGCTTAATATCTGAATTTTAATTTCCTAAAAAATGTAAGATATGAATGCGTTTTTTAAAAAAATTATTTAAATAAAATTACAAGCAAGTTTAATTAATTTGTAACTCTTTTATCAATCAAAAATGAAAGTTCTCAAAATAAATTTCTCTCAAAAAGATGTTCATTCACCTAATACTTGAATCGTAATTTGGATTTTAAGCAGGAAAAATAATTACAAAGATAACTGAAATGATGATAAATGATATAATAAAAATGTTTCATACAGTTTTTTATTATATGCATGAAACAGAATGGTAAATATCTTAAAAACATTTCAAACAATATAGGTATATTTTGATATCTTGCACAAATGATAAATTATGATTATCCACAAGAGAAACCTTAAAGGAATCAATTAAAAAACAAATTTCATTTACCTTTAAAAAATATTTGTTTTTCTTCAAAAAATCGGGCAGCGAACAAAACATATCATATGTTATTAAAAATTTTAAACCATCTGTCTATGCATTCCATAATTTGATTTCTACTTTTTCTTTTCGATTACTATTTAGAATGTTTGCTGATGTAATTTTATTAATTTTAGCTGTTCTCTTTAATTCTCGATATAAATACAGCTTCGTTCAGTTATAACAAATAATTTATCATTATTAAAATCCCAAATTTTTTTTTAATCTTAATGTTTTTAAGATAAAAATAGTTATTTTGAAATATTTTTATGATTAAAATTATATTTACAATTATTTTAACATTTAAAAATTAAATTATAATTCAAGAATCACAAAATGAAGAAAGTTATTTTTTTAAAACTAATTTATGTATTAAGAAAAAAATATTTATTTTCCCATACAAAAATGAGTATCAGATTAATTGAAACCATTTTTAAACTGTTAATTTTATTTAAGTAATTCTGAATATTTAAAAAAACGCATTCATATTTATAATTATTTTTCTTCTAAAAATGAAATTATAATCCAAGAATTAAGAGAATAAATATTTATTTATGCATAAAAAATGAAAAACTTATTAATTAAAACGCTTTATAAATTGTTAAACTAATTTAAAATAATTCAGAAAAAATATAAAAAAGCAAAAAGCATTAGCCCAGGACCGAATTTTGGTCTCATGAATGCTGCACCAGCGCCTTAACCACATACTAATCGTTCTACGGCAATGGAACGCAATTTTAGTATATAAGCTATGCTGAAAGTTTGAGGGCCATTTTCTTGAAATTGATTGGCTGTTGAGCTTTAATATTTTCGTGAGCGAACATTCGGAACGTGAAGTCCGCCCCATGAAAAAGGTCTGTGACGCATGAGTAGCTAAGACGTACACTTTGCCCTAGATGGCGCTACTGAAACAATAGAAACTAAAACTTGGCTTAAAATCGCTGACTTCGTCGGCGGGCTTGCCATAAGCAACAAAATACTAAATCTCCTCCCGAACTCAATTTTCCACCTCGTGCGCTTAGGTCGATGATCCAGTCGCATCTGAACTCTACTGCCAGTTCTTAATACTTAAATGACGGATCATACAAATTGACGTTCTGGCTTCCTAGGACAGGCCGCATATATTTACGTTTTTGCCTGAAGTTTTAGTACGCTGTTTTAATTTTTCATTTTATGCTCATTGTGTTATTTTTTTTCTTGGTACCATTAGTTGTAGTACTATCTGTTTGCTGATTCGGCTGCGCAGTTTTGCTTTTCAGGTAGTATTTTTAAGTAATTTCGTAACCATAAAAATGGCAAGCATAAAAGAGTTTTCTGTGGAAGATGAGGAGATTTATGAGGATAACTTATTCAATATTGGAAGTGATAATAATTTGATGAAGAAAGTGATATTTCTAGTGATAAGAATAAAATTATTGATCCCAGGGAAGAAATTGTACAGAGGTTACCGTATCCAGAATATTTAGAAAGTGAATTTGAAAATAGTGGCGAGAACACAGGGAAATGGGAGCTTCAAGACAAGTTAATGTCCTTAGAATCTTTTCTTGGTTTTTTTGGTATACAAAAGATGCTCGGAAACAGAGAAAAGACATAGTAGATTCGATCCGTCCGTTAAGCATTAGTAAATGGGAATTGTGATTCATCCGATCAAGCAACGGCTGTCTAGACATTAAGAGTCCAATCGATATATTAAAAAGCTTTGTAGAGGCGTTGCACTCAGACTCATTCAAAGAGACTCAGTTGATATTCTGCTGTCATATTTCAACAACTCCATACTTCGTTGCACTGTCTACATAGACATATGAGTCATAAATCTCACATTGATTGTTGCTGTTATTTGACGCAGTTGATCACTGCTTTATCTATGGTAGAAAGCAATACTTGAAATTATATGTTCTTGGTACACTGCGTATCGAGAAATATTGAATTTCCTAACAACTTTCAAAATAAAATGCTTCTAGCTCCACCTAGCACTCCCCGTTCAAAGTCTGTTAATTTCTGTCAGAAACTTTTTTCACATGAATAACTGAATACAAATGAAAGCTCTGAAAGTGCACTACCCATTTGCGCATTTCCTATGTAATGCTAATGCCATCTGTATTTTTGCATGCTGACTTTTAACATTTCAGTATATTTGTAAAACTGATGTAGGGAGAAAGACCGAGAAAAATTAAGTAATTTTAGAGAGAAAATGATGAAAAATATCTAAAACATAAAACAATTTCACGTTGCAGAAAACTTCATATGTGAGATATAAAATTATTTATTTTCATTTTAACCCTTTCGTGGCAAACAGCGCCTTTAGTGCGTTCAGTTATATAAGCTCACTCTGAGCGATAGGCGAACTCTCTCCGAACAAACAGCGTCTTTTGGCGCAGTTCATTTGTGACATATCCTACACTGAAGTAGGTTTCTAAAATGCTTTTATAGGTTTTATTTCGTTCTAGTGTGTTGAGGTGCCGATTCAACTGTTCTGGAATTCTTTTCATGGGATACTTATCATTTGTTTTATTTATAGTTTTTTGTAAACTAAAATAATCAAATAATAAACAAACAAATAATGAAATGAAAAAAAAAACCAAAATAATGATAAATTGCCACCAGAAATTTCTGGAGATACCATAATTTGTTATCAGTAACTGCCCAATAATGCCCATTAAGTCGTTTGTTTTCCAATCGCTAGTAGCATACGCTTCTTTTTACTTGTACATAAACAAATATGATTATCTTAGCGCTGATCATCAGCAAATGAACGACAATATGAGCTGCGATGGTATGGAATTGTCATCGGATTCTGACCTGTCTGAAATGTTTGCAGAAATTGGATACAAAAGTAAATTTAAAAATACATACAACAAGAACCGCCTACTGCCAAGTATTATTCGACAACGGATTCTAAAACCCTCCACGCTTTTTCGCATGCGTTAGGATGGGCTAAATTCGTCGAAATAGGGGTGAGAGGAAAGATGAAAGGAAGGTACATTTATATTTAAAAATAAAATAAACTCAGATTACTCGCAGACTGAATTAAAACAATACGGTCAGAAACGACACGATATTCACATACACGTGAAAAAAAAATGAACAAAAAAGTATCTAATAGGGCGAAAATCAAGGTCAAAGAATGACGAAGAATCCCGGAAATGCGCTCATCCTTCCGCGTCTCTTCCCTTAATGAGATGAAATCGTCGAAAAGTGGTCGTCTCAGAATACTGAATCAGAATCCGATTCTGAAAATATTGAGGAATTACCAAACATCGATCCGCGACAATTTCTTTGGAGAGCACAAAATTTGGCTCCGAAAGTTTTTGATCTTGATAAGCAAGATCGTCACGTCACCTAGAGCACAATTCATTTCTGAGCGGTCTGCCGCGAAAGGGTTAATATAGGATGTGTCTCTGTCCAGATAAGACCTTTGTTTAAAATGATCACAAAAGTAGTCTCAATCACATGAATGTAAGTTTTGGCATCTAGACTAATATTTAATTCGATGCTACAGTAACATGGCATGTCATCTAATATTTAATTGCACATTTAGTTCATCTGTGTTGCGACTTCATATCCCTCAGTCTTCTACAAGAGAAGTAATTAATTCTAAAAGTTAATTTCTATCAATGTTATTTTTCTTTACTGCTTGAAAAAATAGTTTTGAAGGACTGATTTTAAAACGATTTTACCAGTCGATGATATCATTTTGTTTTAAAAATTTATTGAAGCTCAAATATAAGCTTTTGACATCTGTAATGCTTAAAATAAATAAGGTTTTATATAAAATTTTTATCTTGCGCCATTAAATAAGTAGTTTTTTGGAAATATTTATAATAATTATGCAAAGGAATTGTATCCTCCCAAAAGAAATGTGAATTTTATTCCTTCCTAATTATCAGTTTGTGCTATAAAAACAGTAAGGTAATGCTATAAATTTTTAAAAAGATTTATCATACTTAATTTTTCAAAACCTTAAAGCAGCTTATTATATGTGTCTTCTCAGTGTTTTATAATTCTACTAAAAGTTACTGCATAATCACGTGTTTGTTTTATTTCTCATTATAGTCGAATTTTTGTAGGAATTATTGTTATTGCTTCTGACTTACTTTGATTATATTGTTTACTGATTATTTGGAAAAAGTTAATTTTAATGAACTTTGTTTTAGAGAAATTGGCTACATACCCAGCAATTACGTTGAAGAAAAATCTCCTGGTGGTCTTAGACAACACAAGTATGTATCAGTTTTTAACTATCAATTAAATAATAAATTAGAACAATTTTATTTAAGAATAAAATTTGATGAGAAGAATTATAAATTTGTAATAGTTTAATTTTGATTACAAACATTAAAAAAATAAATGGTAGTGAATTAGTGAAGAGCTCTGTATAAAATATAATTATCAGCACATTTTTAGTGGACAAAATGTAAAATAATTATAAGAATCTTCATTTCGCTGTTTCAGATTATGAAAAATAATGATAATATTGCAGAGTAAAATAATTGTGAGATTGAAATTTCTTATAAAATAGTAATGATTTATTTTATATTGCATGCCGCTTTATAAATGATAAGATGTGATTCTTTTATTTCCATAGGAGAAATAGCAGGGATCACATTACATGTATTTGTTTATTCGTGCAGTGTTTGAAAGTATGGGGTTGGCTAAAATGTCTAGTTTAGCATGTATCTGTATCATTATAGTTAAGATGTTTAGTTAAAAATTGAAATCAACATTAGCTTTTTCGTATTTAAATTATTAAATGAGTTGTTACGTATTTTCAATACTTTCTCTAATTTTCTAGATTTTCAATGAAAGTCACTTTTAGAAGAGTTATAATCTGAAATAGAATTTCACTCACAATAACTCAAGGAAATTTAAAGTATCTCCAAAAATATCTATTTATTTTGAAATTCCTTTAAAGATACCACCATTAGTTATATTCTTTAAAAAAATCCTTCAGTCTATCAGTTTAGTTGGATTCCTCCCTGTTTTCAAATGACATAATCTCAAACCCTGGCCAGTCTTGTTTTTTAGTCATATTAACGCCCTGTTTGGAAGCAATACGAGGATTGCTTTAGTCGTCATTTGGACACGAGGCAGATAACGAAGATGACATTCCTCTTCTCCAAACTTTCGAACACACTGTGTCACATTTACTGTGATCCGACGATCGATGCAGATATACATATACGACGGTTTCCAACCTGGAGTGCTCCGGAAACAATGTGGTCAGATGACAACAAATGAACCAGCACCCCCTCTTCCGAGATTTGGTAATATCTCCCGAACTATTGTGTGGTGCTCTCATTATATGAGACAACTTGAGATACATAGATTTTTCTCCGAAAATTATTGAGCATGAAAACAATCGTACGTAGCATAAAAGTATTTTACAGTATGAAATATGATAGAATTCCGAGACAATTAATCGTTTCTCTTTCTTTACAACACTCATTTTTCAATTTTTATATCTAATCTAATTTCATTTTAATTTTTGCTCTATTTATTTTCGATTTTAACCTATCTATGTATTCATTATACAAAAAATTTAAGAATGTTTGTTAGAATGATTATCTCTTTAATCTTTATAAGGCTACAAACACATTTCCAATAGGAAATATGTCTAAACAATTATTGTAATGTCTTATACTGGCATGGATTGAAATGACTCTCCTAGATCTGAGATCAGACATATTTACAGACATATATCAGACATAAAGAAAAATGTATCTTTTTAACTTTGTCCTTACTCTTTTGAATGTTGCGAAAAACAGAATACCATTCAAGAATCGCATTTAAAAGCTCATATATAGGTTTTATGAAGTACTGAAATATATTAAATGACAATATTACTGCTGTTCTATCGTGTCATAATTTGTTAAAAAAAGTGCGCATGTGTAGGAATGATGCAGATTTGCAAACTGCAACAACAGCGATAGCTAATTAGAGCAAAAATGTGGCAGTGCTACAAAATTCTACATCGAATCTACTTTACCCATAAGCAACTGAAGTTTTTACATTCAAATCCCTATATGAATTTGTTGATTTTCAAGCATATTAAACAATCAATATAAGATATAAATTCCTTACAATTTCCTCAATCGAAAATGATGTGAATGCTGAAATAACAACTCTTGCATACTTCTATTTTCATCAAGTCAACTCGATAAGGCTCATCTAGAGATGAATTCTAATAGAATGTGTAATAAATGATATGCAACGTTCATCATTTTTTACATTTAATAATAATAATTGATCTTTCATAAAATTCTTCATCTGCATAGAACTTTAGAATATTACCCAGGTGCTTTTTTTCGAAGAGTAGTATTTAATAAAAGAAACTGAACAACCAATAAAACAGATATTTCTAACAAGGCAACAAGAATCGAAACCAAAGCTCATAAACATCCAGTGACAGAGACAGGGGGAAAGGCTAGAGAGAAGAAAGGGGCACTTTGTTCGGGGGGGGGGGGGCAAAATTATCAGTGCTAGAAGCCGGATCTCTTCTGATTGCAGCTCCTGCATTTCATAATTTAAAGGGAGAAAAAGAGTGTTTTTAGTCTCCAGTCAATCAATCAGTGTGAGGGTAGTAAGCTCTTACTCGGCTGCACGACGAATCGCTCTGACCTACGCTTCGCTTCCTTCTTGATTCAGTTTCTACGTGCTTTTTACGGCTTTTTTTTTAATTTTTTTATTCGTTTGTTTTATTTTATTTTCGTTGGTCATCGAATTCTCTGATTTAAAAAGTAAGCAAAGAATATCGAACTCTCGGAGTGAAAAAGACGATAAAAAAACGAAAATGTTACTTTAAAAAATAATTTCAGAGTGCTGCAGCCTTAATGAACGAGTGACCACTATGCGGCAATGGAGACAGTGCAGTTGTTTTCGCAACTTCCATTTTGAAAGGTGGTCAACGTGTGAGGGACTCGTTTTCCGGTTTGGTCTGGACGATTGTTAAATCACCATATGAAGAGAAAATCATCAGCCAAACCGGCTATTTAAGTTTGGGAAATCGAGGAAGACTTTTCTTGCGCATTTGGTTCATCAGATGGCGCCATCAACTTAAAAAAATAAATTTCGAAATAAAGAAAATTCCCTATATATACACAATTAAAGCAAAATTAAAGATATTATTGAAGTCATCCAATAACTCCAGCTCTCTCGAAAATTTCTTAACTTTTTCCTCGCATTGAGACACTGCAAATAAGTCAAAACAGCTGTGGAGAAATTACAATTATCTCTCATGACATCGGACGGTTCTGTTAACAACACTGCCTACTAAAAGTTCAGTCTTACTAGTTTATGCATATCGTATTGGAACGCAAATGGGAATGGAAAATAGATTAAGTTTAGGATACTTGTAAAAAAGTATTTTCTTGATTCAATTCTCCTTCAGGAAAAACATCTGAAAGAAGAAAAAAATTCTCCATGGTAAATCGCGTTTCATAAACTGAAACCTTCAAGCTCGGAAAGTGGAAACATTGCTATACTAAAATAATAAATAATCTTCCATTCATAAAATAATCTTCCATCTGTGAACTTATTCCCTATACTCTTTAGTAGATCGAAGTTTCATTTGTCGTACTAAATTTTAATAACCAAGATTCGATAACTAACTTCAATCTATATCCCCTCCTAGGTCTGATAACTTACTCTTTACATTGAACCTAAAAAATCTCATTCAAATTAGCCAAAATCAAATTATTTGCGGAGATATTAAAGATTACTGCATTAATTGAGGCTGCAACTCAAACCGAGCGAGAAGAAACTCTCTTGCAGAACTTTTGAAATAATTGCTCATGTTACTCCCCAGCAGATTCGGCATCAATTCTCCAACTCACAATTGTATAAGAATGATCTCTTTACCATAGTTAATTTCCGACTACAACTCCATTTTTTAACAAATTTCTACTTCCTTCCTAAAATCGATAGAAAATTAAAAACGAATTGGAATTTATTTAAAGAGAAACTTAAAAATCCTGAAGATTTAAATTTTAGTAGTATTGATACTTCTGAACTACTCGATAAGTCCGCGGTAGAGTTCGAAGATCCGATTAATCAGATGACTGCAAAATTCCATGCCCGATCTTTTGATAAGGAAATTTAAGCTATATAATATTATTTATCAGGAATATAATCTTCATTGTTACGTTTGACAGATTTCCATCGGTTTATAAGTTTGTCAGTTTCATTTCTGAAAAATGATCTTGGCTTTCCTTGAAAAAAAGAAGACGAGATTTTTTTTTGTATGTCCTCCTCAGATTTTAAATTTTTGTCACTTAAGCTCTTCTTTAAAAACCTAAACAAGTGATTATCAAATGGCGCAAGATCGGAAGAATATGGTTGCATTCATTTCATTAGTCTTAATGCTCTATAGTTTTCAGAATTTCTTAAAATTACTTCTATCACTTTTTTTAATTAAATCGCAATGTACATAAGTATTTGAGAATGAAATTTCGACGCTACCACTTGTGACAAACCTGAAAACTTTATTCTGCAAAATTAAATTAGAACCCAGTGTACATATTCGACCCGGTCTCAAAAAATATCAACAAAATATCAATTTCACCGAGCAAATTCAATGTTTCATCGTCTAATTCAATATTTTCTGATCCCTCTAAGTTAACCTTAAATAATTTATAGAATGTAAAATGACGTTATTTTTTTTTTCTACACTAAAAATTCTAATTCCTTTTCAAAACTCTTCCCGTTATTTGTTTTAGAAATTAGAACGCTTTTTCCTATTGTCGTTGAAGAATCGTTTAAGCCAGGAACTATAATATTTCTTTTTCTTAAACCTAATTTATCCCTTGAATTTTAACTAATGAGCTGCGACCGCAATCTAATAACTATTCCCATCCATCTTTTATCAAACCCTTTACCGTACTTTTGCCTTATTTTTACTCCCGGTTTACACCCATATGCGAGTTCACTTATGGTTTGCTCCGATTTTTGTTAACTCTAAACGCATTCTCATGGAAGCTGAAGTGGCGTTTCTTACCACATCGATTACAGTTCAACTTGGTCTTGTAATCGCTTTGTTTACGGAATGAAGAAAGAATCTAAAGCATAACCAATTCCACTTGCTCAGTCTCGGATTTAGTATTATGAGCTTGGCTCTTGGTACTCTTTATTACACGTAGCATATTTCGAAAGTTCTGATTCTGATAGAAGCCTTCTTTTTAAACTATATTGAAAGAGTTCGTGCGATATTTCGAGAAGACACCATTACTTTCCATTAAAGGTTTCGCACACAACGTAAGTCGCATTCTTTCGATAGCTTAAGTAATGCGTACCAGCCCTCTGTTTAATACTAACACGTACAGCATATAGCAGTTGAAATATTTTGTCTGAAACTATTAATTGTTTTAGAAATTCTTAGTTTTAGGTCTAATCCAAATTTGTAATTAACCGATAATAAAGTGCACATGGGTTCATTAATGCGTTGAGTCTTACAGAAATTTTCCAAACAATCCTGAGCAGTTAGCTCAAATTCTCTTAACACTGTCGATTTTCTACTTCATAATTATTAAACTTGTCGACATTCATGTTCACAATGAGGGTTTAGACCCACTCACTTAACAAATTTAGAAAGATCCATTTTTCGAGTTGATCGTGAAATCTCGTATTTTTCATTACGGAAGTTCTTTCAAGAGATGGGAAAAAAATCCACAGTTCCCGTTTTCTGGAAATATTAAACATAAGAGTTTTTATTGTTTTTATTAAAGCATCTAATGAGGAATTCTGACTGTCGGTTTTGGTTTTCATGAAAGAAATAATGAGCATTTTTAATACATACTTTTTTAACTGCGCATGTATGAAACATATCATGTTTCCTTTTTCGTAGTTCCAAAACCAGATATATAGGGTAACTTATACAAATATTCCGATTCAATATTCTTAAGATTCAAATACTAACTGAAGTAATTTTTTTTTCTGAATTTTCAAACCTCACAACGGTAAAGTAATTTAGAAGATCGAAATTTATTAAAATATCAGAGTTCCTGAATTTAAAACTTAAATAATATTATGGATGCTTAAAAATTTATTTTATTTCTGTTCCATTGATATAAACTGCTCAATATTTTTTAATGTTTTTAGAAAATCCGAAGGGCCGCGATGGCCTATTGATAAGGTCTCGGCTTCATTGGAGGCTCCATTCCGTCGAAGAACCGTCGTGTAAGCGAATCTGAGCCAAAAACCTTCCATTGATATGGTGTAGAAGTTTTAAGAGGGGATGCCAGCTCCGGCGTCATCTGACCATGGTTCAAAATGACGAGGTTCTTCCCAAAACTGCCCTAGTGTTGCTTTAAAATGGGATGTTAATGTAACCAAAAGAAAATCTGGATATTTTATAGTGAACTTCAGAAAACGCATTTTCTATTCAGTCACATTTCATTTATATACATTTCTTTACATTTACATACATTTATACATTTCTTTCTCAAAACGTATATACATTTTCTTTCATTACATACATTACATATACATTTTCTTTCTCAAAACGAATTGTTCTCCTTTATATCTGCGAAAAACAATCCAATCACAAATCTTTGGTGTATTAACAAATGTTTTATGAAAAAATGCCAGTTTTTGTTTAATTAGGTATAAATTATTTTCTTAATATGTTTGGAAATAAATTTGTTAAGAGATTCCTTTCGCAATATAGCGCTGGTGCCTTGTTGAAGCTTCTTATAATGTGTTCTCCTGAAAGCAGTCGAGAGCTGTGAGGTGAATGTAACTAGCCTTCTTTGGCGCTGAATGAAATGTTATGTTAGAACAACTGGTATCGAATCTCATCACAGCCTAAATAAAAAATTTCTTGGCTTGAGAGTGTTTTGGTGAAGGTGACTTCGGCTTCGAACAGATTAGAAATTCGATTCCATCCAAACTCCTTCCAGTACACATTAAAAAAGCCCTCGACCCTTTAGACGGAAACGTGAAGAGTCTTTGTATCTGACCATGGCTATAAAAACAGTATGTTCATCTAATAAATATTACTCTGCATTTAGATATTTTGTCAAGTATGCATATTATGTTATTTAATAAAGTACTTTGATTCCATTTTCTTAGGATATTCTAAATTCCTTCAAATCTTCGTTCTGAGTGAAATGGTTTCCTTTTTCTTCCTTAGCTGGTACGTGGGAGACATGTCGCGGCAAAGGTGTGAAGTTCTCCTGAAACGAGAAAACAAAGAAGGGAGTTTCGTGGTCAGAAACTCATCTGCCAAAGGAATGGTCACGCTTTCCCTTTTCACCCGAGGGTAAGTTTCATCTTGGAAAAGAATGCAAACGGATGGCATTTCAAATGAATAAATGGAATGATATTTCATTGAGTGGAATATTCGCTTTTACTTACTCTATATGAACTTCGTGAGAAGCTTTCATTTTTCTCATATACTTTGATTTTAGCATCATAAAGGGCTTCATTTTTAAGAAAGCTCAACTGATATTTCACTGAACCATAAAATAAACATATATCATAAAATCATCAATGGTCAAGTCTCTTTGTCCCTATGGATTTGTGAAGACCTACTAAACCAGCAAGATTGTAGTAGTTATCTTTATCCACTGTGACAGGTGGAATTGAATGTTTGTCTCAGCTCAGTTAAGATTCTTTTTTTAAACTTTTCTTTGTATGTTTTTGTGTGTGTGTGTGTGTGTGCGTGCGTGCGACTTTGTAAAATAAATCATTGTCTTGTTAGTATCGAAGCATATTTTGGAGTTCTTAAGTGAGGACTGTCACCAGTTTATGCTTTAGATGCTTGATCTCTTACAAAATTCAACTACTAACAATACCATTATTACATTAATAACAAGACGAAAGGTTTCTAACAAAATCATCTAGCTTGATTGTTTGGGCTGGTACTGGCGACAGTGCAAGAAAGTGTCCATCTCAGTCATGTACTTGAAACGTCGAAGCTGTAATATATAACAAAAAGTATCTAATCAACTCATTTTTTAGAAGCCTTTTAGAAGACTTTTTCTATACAACTTTAAAAAACGAAGCAATTTAAATATAAGATATTGCACACCATTGTATATTAAACTGCAATTGGAAATATGCTTAAATCGTAGAAATATTTTAATTCACCATGCCTGCTAACGTAAAGCTTAAATTCTCCGAATAATAATAAAGGAAAATCATAAAACACATTCGCATACTTATCATTACAATGACTTTTCAAATAGGAATGACAGAAAGGAAATAGCGATGGCACGAACCGACATTTTAAGAAAATAATCTAGGGTCTGGGTCTAAGATTTATCTTGCAGTGTGTATTTTGTACCTCCTCCCAAATTAAAATTCATTATTGACCTACGATTTTATTTTCAAGACCACATCACAAATTTCATTTATGTAGCTCTTTACATTTTAAGTTATCGAGTTGATTTACACACGAAAAGACTAGCAGGTAGGAAGTCAACCCTTGGATAGTTTTGGTCCATAATCTGATACATAAATAACAATTCTTGTGATAAAATCCGTTGCCAAATTTCAACCATATAGTTTTTTTGTGATTTTGAATTTTCTTTTTCATATTCATCCAGACAGACAAACTTCCTGTTGGCGAATTTCGACCAAAATTTAATAAAAATCTACAATTTTGGTGTTCAGATCATGTATCATATTTCATCTTTTTAACATTTTCGTTAACTTTCTACAGACATAAAGCCCCCCTATGACTATAACCATTACAATTAGTAAATGGCTGGGCATGGAACGGCGAAAATAAACCGCACAAGAACTAGAACCCACAATACTAGAATCCACCTGTATATCTTCAGATTCAAAGAATTTTTTTTCATAAATATAGGTGAATTAAAATTCAGAAATAAAAATTTTACAGGCAGTATATAAAACTGCGGATTTCACCGTTATATTTTATATTAGAATTTACTGTTACAGCAGTCATCAACTAAAAAATGGGATACTGCTGTAACTTATTATTGTCGCTTCTTCACAAAATTGGTGTGACACCAATTTTAGAACGAAAAACTGATTAATTGAATGAATTAATAGAGTTAATTAGTATCTCGTAATTTTCATACTACAGAATCATAGATTTTTTTATTAATTCGATCCGGTGAGCCTTTTACTATATGTGTAGCAAAATTTGCAGTAATTCTTGAAATCTATTCATTTTTGTTCACGTAAAACTTCGCCTAAAACGAGACAAACCCCTGAAGGTTTTATATTAAATCTCAGATTGTTGAAAGCAAAACACACAAAAAAAGCATTTCTTGTGCTTTATTTTTCTGAGATTACGAAAAATTAACTTGTTTCCGATTGATCGTTAACATGAACATTCCTTATCAGATCCCAACTAATACGACATTTTATAAGAAATTTAAGCATTTCATGTCTTTTCAGAATATTTTAGATTTCTATGGTAGACAGGCATCATTCCGCTCTAGACAAATTTTTATTGCGATTCCAAAGTTTTTAAGTGGAATTTTATTTCGTTGATAAGAACTAATTCGCGTAAAGACATTTTCAGTCAATGAGTTGATCAGGTTTTATTTAAAGGAGATCTTGTTTTCATGGGGAAACACAGAGAAAATTCTTTTTATTAATAATAAAGATATTAGCGTTTGGCATTAAAAAGATTTCAAAGACATTTTTATCAAATCGATAAAGTAAGTATTTTAAATTGTAGAAATAAAGGAAATTCGAATGACATCATTTGTTTGAAATAACTGCATAAAAGTGATATTTATGGCAACTATTCAGCACCGGAATTAATATTTTTTTAATTCATAAGAATTTCATTATCATTATTTTCTCTTATACGAAGTGTGTAGGACGAATCACTGCAATCGTTGAATAATTTAATCTGATGAATTTCTTGAAACTTCATATTTTAGAACTTCCTGAGGGGGAAAAAAAACTTTTTTGGAATTATGTCTACCTGTCTAAGAAAATGAAAACTAAACAACGGAACGAGTTAGAACTATGTCATTTTGTAGTCTTTATTTCGAAACTGTAGTGCGGAATCAAGTTGAAGACAAAATCTGAATAAAAGAAGTTATGATGCCTGTCTATCCGACCACTTGCACGTACGCAATACACTTGCAATACGATAACTCCAAAAAGACTATAATTTCGGGCTGACTTTGTCAACTTCTGAGAAAATTTGGCCTCTCAGAAATTGTAACCGCTTTCGTTACCATTGCAAGATAATTGCTATAATACATAATATAAGCAAGTCTGAGACATTTGAAATGAAGTTTGAGATTTATATAAACAGAAAAAAGTATTTTATTTAATGGTTTTTTTTAAACATTTTATTGAGAAAAAAGAACGATATAATTTGACTCTGTTTTAAGTTTCTATGCTTCTCGGAAATAACCGTTTCTTCAAGTTCGTCTTTCAGTTTAAAAAGTAAATCTCTAATTTTGTAAAAAAAAAAAAAAAAAAAAAAAAAAAAAAAGGATGTTTGAATTTCCTATTTATTCAGACTTCATCTATTTTTCTCAAAGACACTTGAGTTGAAAGTTTCGCTAGATCCCGATTACAAATGGTATCAGAAAAGTCCTCGTCAAAGACAAAATCAGAGCCTGAAAATTACAATAAATTCATTTGCCGTTCTCGTATTGATGCAGAACTGGAAAGCGCTGCTTGAGATTTAGGAAAACTCACTTCGACATTGTTGCGTTGCATCTCAGATCAATGAGTGTAATGTGAATGACGTTTTTGTTCCAAAAAGTATCGGAATCCGCTCAAAGCCAATAGATGTAGGAACGACCTTTAACCTTTCGGCTCATACTCGGCTTAGAAAGAGGGATTACATTTTCCTGAAAAATGAGGTTGGGTGGCCGTTGCTACGTCTTATTTTAACATTAGGTCTATGAGGTGAAAATTCCGTGTAAATCGTCTCCACCGTAATCCATTAAGAGTGGTGACAAGGGTGGCCGTACGAAGAAGTTTCACTATATATATATATATAATATAATTAGTGATAAAAACCAAGTTAATAGGAAAAAAAGTATCAAAATTAAACCAAATAAAATAAGAATCCGGCCTGAAGACTTTCTCAAGGGTCACCCTCAGGCAGGGATTCAAAAAAAGGAAATTTTTTCTGTGAGGAATCCAGACTAATTTGTCAAACAGTATTGACTCCTGAAGCTCTGGGAAGTTCTGGGCAGACATCAAACGGAATACATTTGAAAGAAACACATTCTTCTAAAAACTGGTTAGTTTGTGGCGATTTTGAAAGACACCATATCTGATATCAGATATCTGCATTCCGAATTTCTAAAATGAAGTTATTTATAAATGTGGTTCATTTCTAAGTATGAATTTTTGTATCTGCTACAAAAAAGCTGAAGATAAATTGTATTCACTTCAGTCCTTTTTATATCTGGTTGATCATTATTTAATTTATATTTAATGATTAGGACTTTCTTGGGTTCTATTTCAATTTGTAAATTTCAGGGAAATATGTAATCAAATTTGAGGGGTAGATAAAAGAAAAATTCTACATAATATAGTGTCTTAAACAAATAGAAAATTGCCATTCCTTTTAATACCTGATTCAAAAATACCTTTTAATGTGAGTGCAAAACTATGTAACTATCATAGGCTTACATTTATAAAGAGGGTAATGTTCATATCCCTATTTGTAATCATATCCCTATTTGTAATCATATCCCTATTTGTAATTTGTATCCCTATTTGTGCGTGTTTTTTTTTGTAAATATTTCAAAAACTATCACATATGTGCACTTATTTTGTAGGATTCTGATGTTTTAGTGTATTGCCTTTACCTTCATGTAAAAATTTTACTATGGCACATTTTATTTTTAATGAATTTAAGTCGTATTTAAAAAGTTGCAAAAAACATTCTCCGAATTTATTTTATCATTTTGTGTCATAACACTGTTTTTTATTGAGTCAAGAAATATGAGAAACATATAATAGTTTCTGAATTATCGCCCGTGTTTTATAATTAATAAAACATTGGAAATGTCATTTTTCAAAACCTTATCATTCTGGAAATTTTCATCAGAAATTTACAAAAAAAAATTTCTAAAAATTTATTTCATAACAAGCAGAGATTACCTACCGCATTTAAAAACGGTGACGTTTAATAAAGTATTATGGGAGTGGCAAACATTTTTTTTTAAACTTTGATTTCATATTTTTTTCCTATAACTAATTTTTTTATGTATATTCTTACATTATAATAATGTGTAAAATGATATTTGATTCACGAAATCTGTGATTAGTTGCATTTGAATGCCTAATAAAACGCTATAAACTTTTTGAAATTTGTAAATGCGCCTCTAAGTGCAACGAGTCTATAATCAATTCTGCAATTTATTTATTAGTGAATAATATTCCATTTTTCATTCATGTTTATAAGTGACATTATATGAACCGAAGAGTAGCATACCACAAGAGCAAGCCAGATTTTTAAAAAGCGGACTATTTATAAAATATTATGGCAATGGAAAGAACTTTTTTTAATTTCCTATTTTTTTTTGTAGGGGACGGAAATTTTTTAAATATATTCTTTCAATGCAACAATGTAAGAAATGATATTTGATTTTAAAAATGCATAATCAGTATAGCATTTAAATGCAAATAAAAAGATGTCGGCATTTTGAAATTTTTGAATACGACCTTAAATGCATCGTTTTAGAGAAAATGGAAAAAAAAATAACGAATATTACTTATAGGAATGACCTGAAATTTTGCATATACTCATAAAATGGCTTGATTTATGCCTAAATTTAGGTGTGGTGCCATTAAAAAAATTTTAACTTTAATTTTGAAGAATTATATCACATGTTAAACATTTATTTTAGTCATAGACTTTTAAAATTACATTTTCCTTACACATTCACTACACATTTTCACTAAAATTGTTTTTAGTGAAAATGTGTCGAATGCCTTATATTCCCATAATAAAAAATGCCAGCTCAATAACAAAATTATTTTTAAAGATATGAATAAAATTCGAAATTTCGAAATGAATAGACCGAGACTAATGACATTTAATTTCCGGGAAGAACTTTGGAAGTAGTTTTAAACTTTGATGAGAAAAATCCTTGTTGCTTTTCAAAATGTTGTTCTTATTTTTAGATACAAACAGCCCTTTTATAAAATTTTCAACTCAAAAGTTTTTCAGAGTAGGATCATTTTTTCCGAATGTGATTGCATGATGAACGATGAGCTGCTTTTTTTCTCCGATGATACTTTTGGTGAGTAGTTATATCTGAGTGTTTGGGAATGGTAGGTAGTTTCGACGAGGACATGGAATCTTTGGCATGTTTTGAGCTTTGCATAATATTCTTTTCAAGAGAACAGCATTCACGAATTATTTAGTTTTTTGAAGTAAATTTCATTTTTTAAACTTTTTCATTTGTAATACTTTCAAACAATTTGTTGAATTATCCATATCCAATGGTATATCAAGGAGAAGTGCTGTTGGGACTAAAATTTGATGTCTCCCCCCTCAGTCATTATCATTGGCTTAGCATGAGTAAATGGAGCCAAGGGCATAGCATTATTTTATTTATTTTTTATTTTTATTATTTATTTGCTCCTTTAAATATATTTGACTTTAGAAACGGGTTGATCGTATCACGTTTAATTTTAGCCGCATCCCCAAACACCCGGTATATTTATACCCTTCTTTTTTCCCGAAGCTACGCCACTGGCCATATCAATATGAATAGTTTTTCAACTTCTACAGAAGGCATTAAATTTTTGAATTGTATTTATTTATAGCCTCCTAACTGGATTTTCAAATGAAATAAAACGAATAACATTTCTAATTCAATTTCGTATGTAATAATACGGAAATAAATGCAATTTCCTTCCGCACAGTAATGTTTATTTCATGACACAATATTTTCTCTCTCCCAATAGCTAATTTTACGAACATGGTACAAATTTGTACATATTGATATCTGAACGGTTTACTCTAAATACTTGTAAAAGATCTATTTGCCCATGGTGACACATCCTACTCAGAAGTTGTAAAAGTTTAGCGATTCTCAGCAATTCTCAAATTATTAGAGAGCAAATACCCATATCAGTTTTAATCGCACGACCCTTCCATGTTGTTTTTGAACTTCAGGTTGTTCATATCAAATTGACTTTTGTAAGTATTATTTTTCTGTCTAGGGAGGAAGGGGGAGATGCATTAGATTAGAGGGTCATAATCAATGAATTATAAAAGTTACATACAGCAGATTATTTAATTTCGATTTGGATCTTCAGAAATTTGGAAATTAAGTAAAAAGGAAGTCAGTAATAGGAAAAACTTACAAACACCTGGCATAAACTACAGAAACTATAAATATGTAAGATTTACATAGAAAAGAAATTCCAAATTATGTGTCAAAGTTCATTTCATTCATTCAGATGAACGGTGCAATATGTATATACCATACTTAGTTAATATATATAGAGATATAGATAGATAACTCATCAAAGACCATTCATTGCACTACATTCTTATTTTTCCGCAACTGATATTTTTCTTTTTTTCTCTCAAAATCGATTTAGAGTTATGTTAATTGAAATCCTTATTTATATATATATATATTTATAAAAGAAAAGTCACTTTTTATTTCTTCTAGTTCTCAGCCGCATGTAAAGCATTATCATATCAAAACCAACGCCAAAGGAGAATTTTACCTATCCGAAAAGCATGCGTTCCCCTCAGTTGAAGATCTCATTTATTATCACAAACATAACAGTGCTGGACTGGCTACCCGCCTGAAACAGACGCCTAATTGTCAAATCACTTGTATTCCTACTACAGCTGGTCTTAGTCATGGTACGTACTTTTAAACCTGTTTGAGATGCAGAAAAAAACCCAGCTATTTCGTTCCTATTTTTTAAAGCTTAGCAATTATTTATATTAAACTTTAAATACTGTCTGAATTTATCTTTCATTAATAATGAATTTTGTCTGGAATTGCCTTTCATTAATGATGAATTTTGTCTGAAATTGTCTTTCATTACAAGTGAATATTATCTTTTTTACTGTGAACTGTTAATACCATGCTTAATACTAAATGCACTCTTTATTGCTAAGCTAAGATGACTAGATTTGCTGTTTAACTGCAAACAGACAAACATTTGATAAATTTTTTTGACAAAACTGTAAACAAAATAAAGAAAACAATTTCGGCATCTTTTATGCTTTATACTAAATCATAACAAAAATTCTATGAGACTTCCTAAGAGCATGTTGCTAAGATAGCAAGTGAAAAGCCTAATTAATTAAACACCATGCCTCCTCCATATCATATCAGTGAAGAGGTGTTTGATCCTCGAAATCAGGTTTTCACACACGGTGGCTCTTTTGCGAATCCCATCAATTAGAAGCTGAGATCTTAGCACTGGATCACAACGACTCCAGATTTTGTCCCGTGTTTTGTTCTTGTTATAAAGTATTTATTTTGTATAAGGTAATCATGGTTAGTGGTAATAGAAGTGAGTGGTAACACCACGTTGCCTAATAGGATTTTAAACAGAATTTTCCCTAAACATTATTTGCACATGATGATGGGCCTTATTACATCAGAGTAGTCCATAATTTGTATTATCGCCATTTCTGTTGCAGGCTGACTTTGATGTTGATTGGTTAAGTAATTTTATCTTTTATTTGACTGTAAACCGCTTGATATCTTTTAATATCACTATGCGAAGTCATAATAATTACTTAATGTCTTATGTACTTTAACTAATAAAAGAATGGTAATGAGAAAATAATTTAAAATAGGGCGTTTTTTGTTGTGTCTATTTTTGCCCCACTTTTGTTAGAAGTTTGAGTGTTTTGTAATTAGCATTAATGCGCACTCAATAGCTTTTTGCTCTAAATCGAAAACGCTGTATAGTTTTGTAATTGTTATCTTGTACATTTCCCCTTATCTTGTACTATTTTCAATAAATAAACGCTAAATCCAGAATTTTCTGTCAAATGGCGCTGTAAGCGTTCTCATTACGTTGCGCATCTTTGTTTATTGTACCGAGACACCACTTTCATTATTATCGATGCTGTCGTTCAGAAGTTAAGGGGGAAGTGAAGCATTTAACATATATCCATTTAACAAATATATATGTTAACATATAACATATATTCTAAATATATCCATATTTTAGAAGGTACATTTACCTGCTTAAAAAAAATCTGCCTTTTCATACTAGGCTGATGACAAATTTAACTACAAGAATAACAAGAAAAATGGCGACCATTGAGAAACTGTAGGAATTCTAGACAATAAAGCTGTTCAAAAATGGATGGCATCGGGTACTGATAGTTCAAGAATTATAATGGAGCAATCATTCGCTGAATCGGTGATGTCCTACAAAATTCACATGACAAGGATTCACGAATATTTAAGTATAAAAATCAGGCCAATCAAATATTAAGTGTTGAAAACAAGAAAGGAAATTTCGTTAATTCATTTCCATTGGAGGGAGAGTACATATAGCTTCGAAAGGATCGGAAACTACAACTTGTTGGGCTTGCTTGAATGATTCAAACTACAGTATTTTTGTAGTTTGAATTATTCAAACTACAGGAATAACTGAACTTCGCCTAATCAGAAATATATATCAAAAATGCATGATATCATACGAATTTTTTTTTTTCATATCTTCAATGCTTCTACAGTTTATAAAAAAATCTAGTTTTCTAAAAAGTCTATAAAGGCAAAAATAATTACTCTTCGCGAACATTCCAATCTCTTTAGTAAGATGCATATAGTTTTTCAAAACTGAAGCATGCTTCACTTGTGAGAATCATTCCTCCCCTTTTTCTATAATGAAAGTTTGAGAAAGCCTCGTAATAATGATATTATAAAATTAATAAGCTATTTAGAAGAAAGGAATAAAGATATAAATGCTAGAAACAAAATCATTCCTGCAGCTATGCTGCTGACCAGTTACAGTCCACTTACACAAAATATTTTTGCACTACTATAATAATATCTATTAGCCGTACATGCGAAGAGAATTTATGTGATATGCGTTAAGTATAATCCTTGAGACTTCATTGGGCAGGATTTCAAGACACCAACTGTTACTGCACAAAAATATCTTGGAACTAAAACGAAGGAAAAATAGTTATTTATATCTAAGGGCAGAGCTTTCATGGGAACAGTAAGAATGAAATAGAATTGTTTGCATGCAAAGTTATTTCCAACATAATTAGAGGTCTCCGAAATGTTACCTACATGCCTAATTTTCTCGAAATTTTACCTAGGTGGAAGATTTCTCTCTTTCCATTCACTTAAAGCTTGCAGCTAAAAATGGTCCCAACCACACAGCATGGAGACAGTGGATTTAGATGTTATTATTTTTCCAATTTTTTTTTTCGTTAAATACGAAATTTTAAAGAATTTGCTGTGTATTTTTCATTGTTGTAAGACATGCAGCTGAAAATAGTCATGACCACATCACCATACAGACAATGGATTTAGGTATTATTATAATTATTATTACGAAAATTAGAGAATTTTGTATCGACTTTTCGAGGGAAGACAGGGAAAAGTCATTTTTGTTCATAAAAATACTTTCTTTGTTCCCTGAAATATGTACTAATTACCAATATGCCATTCGATTGCAAGATGGATATAGTGTTGGTACTGTTTTAGGTAAATAAAAAAAAGAGCTTTAAAAGTTGGGATTAATTTATTTGATATAAACAGCGAAATGTTTTAACGAGTAGTTGATTGCAAGTCTCTGGATTATTCGCTAATGCATACTGTCAGTAATTTGGTGTTCTACATGATGCAGCATCATAATTAATGACATGACTAAATGACTTCCGACTTTTATTATTTGTTAAGAAAATAGACTTACGAAGATTACATACTTCAAACTGAAATGTTAGTCAAGTAATCAGCTCATGATGTGAGCTACACTGAAGCCTTAATCGGAAAGCATTATTTAAAAAAAAAGATATTTTGAATTTTCATTACTTGTGACTTGAATATGGAAAAAAGATAATGATTACTACTGTCTGTAGAGACAACAACTCCAGATGTATCAAAAAACTATTCTACACTAGACTTCAAAACAGTATTCAAAATGCGATTAAAGCGGATTACAATTTCCCCAACTATGAGCGAGAGGCCTAGTGTTCCCAAAATGTATTTAAGAAGGAATTCATATTTCTTAAAAGTTTAAATGACGCATTATTTTTTGCATTTGTTTGTACTCAATTTTATCTATTGGATTAAAAATATTCATGGCTGCCTGTTATTTCTTGTCAACTATTTCTTCCTGTCGAATATATTCTGAATTTTGAAATAATATTGAAATTGATTATAAATAATTCGTAAGGATTTATTTTTGTAATGAGTTTGTGCAATATTATTTATGCTACAAAAAGTTTATCGAGATACCTTTAAATACAAAAACATTGATATCTAATGCAACAATGTAATATAATAGTAATTTGCTCGTATTTATTGTCTATATCTATCGCCAAATTCAATAATTATTTGCAAACCAAGCAAATTAATTTTGTTAACAATAAATCAAATAATGGGAATCCCATATATTTGAAAGAAATGTTAAATAACTTAAAAAATTACAATTATTTAATGTTTCCTTCAGGCCGCCATTTTATTGGTATCATATCGGATGAATAAGCCATTAAAACTTCGGACTGTTTTTAACCCAGTAGACAAACAGACTCTTTCCCTACATGCACATTTTCTGATAGAGCTGAAATATCTTTTGACTGCACTGTGTTGCCTCAAAAGACGATATTGATTCTCTTGCGTTATTATCGATAATATTCTGAATAACAGGGTTTTCTCTCTATATCTGTGATTCATTTGCTTATTGATGATGCGTTAATATTCCTGAATATTTCAGCAAGTTTTCGTCGATTATTAGGTTTTAATTTGGGGATAAATTCATTTTTTAAAGTTCTCTTCTTTTTAAATCGACCACACTGCAAATTACTGAACCCATGAAGATTTTATCCCGAATGTATTAAGAATTCATTGTGATAAAAATATTTCATCAAAAACAAAATAATCATTTTAAGATACTCCTGAAATTCTTCCGTAAATATTTTGATATTTTAAGCTGATTTATAACTTTCACTGAATGAGTAGTATTAAATCAAATGGAAATTATTTTCTACAGACAAGTGGGAAATCGACGCCTCAGAACTTACTTTACTGGAAGAACTCGGAAGTGGACAATTTGGAGTAATTATTTGTTATAATTCTCATTTTTTTCCAACTCGTTTATTCATTCCATATTTAAAAAAAAATTTCTTTAACAATTATATATTTCTATTTACAGGTAGTTCGGAAAGGCAAATGGCGGGGGCATATAGACGTAGCTGTCAAAATGATGAAAGAAGGAACTATGTCTGAAGATGATTTTATCGATGAAGCGAAAGTTATGACGTAAGGAACTACGTTCTGATTTTTCTTCATGTTGTGAGTTTTAATTTTCCATGCATAATCATACATTTGAATCAAGTTTCTTCTATATTTTATAAAATGTATTTTGTTGCTACTCGTGGATTTCCCAACAGATTAGGATATTCATATTTTAGAAAATCCGACCTCACGCCGGGAATTTTCCAAGAAAAAATTTGGATTTAATGATTCTACATTTACATCCAGAAATATTAAGAAAATTTAATAGATATCACTGTGAGTCTTTTTGAGAGAAAATCATTTTTGACTTTTCTTTCTGTTTTTAAAAATTTGCAGGATTGAATGTTCCAAGAATTCCAATCGATTAAAAAAAGAAAGCTTCAATTCTTATGCTACTTGAATCATATTTAAATTTTATAAGCTTCATGTGTGATGTGTTAGGTCATGCTACCTTCATACTGATTTTCTCATTTTTAACATATATACGGCCAATAGTGACGTAGTAAAGATAAATAGCCCATGGAAGTCCTCTCCTCATCCTGTTAAGCATAGAAAAAGGCATATATGCCCTAATATTCTGCCTTTGCGTTAGCCAAGGCATTTTTCCCTCCCATAGAATAGGAATAGTGGTCCAATTTAATCCTTTACCCCTCTCTTACGTCCTTCTCCGTTAATACACTACCGAGAGTCAGTCTCTTGATAAGTCCTAAATTTAAACAGCTATCTTCTTTTAGCCGATCTAATATTAATCTTTAACTTATCATTTTCAAGCATAAGCACAGTCCATTTCTTTGGCTGAATTCCCAGATTTACCAAGCCTAAACATTTTATTCCATAAATATTTTTAAGCAATTAAGCGGATGCTTTTATTAACTGAAATCAAACAATTTCCACAATAGAATTTGAAACTTAAAATAGAAATTAAATTCCTTACCGTTACTTTTCATCTGAAGTCAATCTTAAACCTACTAACATTACAAGTATCTCTAGTAGAATTAAATATTCTCACTTAATTGTTCATAAGCATAAAAAATATTGTGTAAGAAGCAATTGGTAAATTGAAAAAGAAAGTGTTGAATTAGTAAAAGCTTTATAGAAAATGCTTCAAAGATACGTATGACAATCTTCTCGTATATTACTTTCTGAATTATCACACTGAGCTTTGTTTTGATTTTTTCCTTCATTATTTCAAGTTACGTTGCTTTTATTTTTGTTATAGAAAATTACAGCATTCCCATTTAGTTCAATTATATGGAGTTTGCACCAAACATAGGCTGATATGTATCGTGACAGAATATATGAAACATGGTAAGTTAGTATAAAAACTTCTATTCATAAAATATATTTCTAGTATAAGTAAAAAGAAACAATTTGTCATCGAATCTATAAAGTCATCCCCTAACTTCTTTGCAACTTCGGGTTTCAAGTATACCTTCGTCGAATAATTATGCATTTTGTAACCCATTCGATTGAAAATTTGATACAGATATACAATTTCGGTACACAAACCAAATATAATATTGTACACTTTTCAAGAATCAGCAGGATTGCGTTGTAAACTGTAGGAAAGTGTAAATCGACTTAATCTGACAGGGTTAAAAAAATATAATAAACGGCGGGAAAACATTAAAGACGAGGACGTAAAAGCTAGGTAATATAAACTAATTTCACTCTTCTAAAGAATTGTTACACGAGAGAATAACAAAAATGTAGTGCATGTGAGCAAAACAGAAGTCCGCTTCTTAAATTACTATCAAGCTAATGCGGTCGAAACATGAAATGAATCAAATCTTGAATCGTATTCAAGACTTCAAATAGAAATCTCTCTTAGGAAGATCACAGTGATCTATTTCTGCGCCGACAGGTGGTATGAAATAATTATCCATAAAATTTTAGAATCACGGAATATGAAAAACCTAAGATGGTTTGACTATCGTGTTTGAAACCATAATGAAAATCTCTCATGCTTTTTGCTTATACGTTGCTGAATTTCGCATTCAACAATGAAAAAAAGTGGAATTCGGATAGGTTTGCATGCCTTTGATATTATCTCCTAAAAGAATCAAAGAGCATGCTTAGGAAACTGTTTGTGCTTAGAACTAGTGATCGCTGCAGTGATGGAAGCGATTTGCTTCAATAGTCAACTGTGAGTGAGGGAGGCCAATATCTGATAAAACAAAGAAAGAAAGAAACAATTGCCGGCTATTTGCTTCATTTTAATAAAATTTTAGGTGGGGTAGATTGGAACTTTTCAATATAATAATGCTTCAATCTATATCCCCAAGCAAACTTCATTGTGACTTAAATCAACTTGATATCATTTTTAGCTAGTCAGCCTGATTTGCGTTCCATGGGGAGCGCATGTAATATCCTTACATGCTCATGTTACAAAATGATAAGCATTATTCTTTTTGAAGAAATGAAATGAAGCACTAAAAGTGTTTAGTTTATTCTAATGTCAGAAAAATAGTAGCAAATTAAATGTTATCAATTAATGTTAATTAAATGTTATGTTTTATAGGAGATTTTTAAGTCTAGAACAGAAATGATTATGATACTTTTAACTAATTAATAAGTCATTGATAAGTATTTATTTATTTTTACTCGATTGTAAAAAAATAAAAGGCTAATGTACTTTAACTTTGCCACTACTGTTTTTTGTATTTTTGCTGAATTGAAAGGTTGAAAATAAAATTTTAAAAATAATTATATGAAATATTATTTTAAATTTGTAACTTATACATTTTATGAACATTAATTTGAAACAGAGTGAATATTTTAAATTTTATTTTAAATATGTAGTGCTTAATTTTTTGTTACACACTGTAAGCAATATAATAATAATATATTGACGCTTAACAAGTAACATCTCTCCGTTTTCTAAATTTTACGACAATAATTTAATTAACGTATGTATCGAATTCCTCTCCTCTTCTTAAAGGCACATTTTCTTCAGTTGTGACAGGCTTCACGATCCCGAGGTACCCTAATGATCTAGTCTGCCTTTTAGATTCTCCTACCCTTAGTCTGTTGCTTTCTGCTTTCTTCCTTGTTTCCATCGACAGCAAGCGAGGGAATCTCCATGAGAAGCTGTCGCAGCTCTGTTTGCTTCGTGCTTCTCATGAATAGCCGTAAACCTCACGTGTTGGTCGCGCCTGGCGACCCATTAGACGGGTGGTGCACTTGGTCCCCGGTGTATCACTCGATCGGTAGCTAACCATCTGAATAGTTAGTTTGCTAGGAATAAAAAAGAAGAGGTTACTTCATGGGTTTGGCGTTAAGTATGGTCACTCTACCCGGGGTGACTCCGAGCTTATAGGTTGCGACTAGCACTAGTGTTCGAACCGAGTTTGTGTATATTCAATGCCGGTGGCTGTCTTCTCTTTTTGACTGTGCCGTTGGGCCCGAATAATTTTTCATGTCGCATGAACGCGAAAAAAAAAAAATCTTCCTTCAGGGGGCATCATGAAGATCTCAAACTCAATAATATTTGTTACTCCACATTTTGATTGTTATTTTATAATTAAACGTGTTTCTGAGAAGAATGATTCCTTTAATGCTGTTTTACCTTTTCTTGTTCAGAAACCATTGATGAAGTCACTGGTATCCGCAAGATGCATTCTGCTTACCTGCTGGTATAAATTTCTCCTAAAAAACAAGCATAGCAAATTATCAGTTTCAGCCAGAATTCCCATTACTTTCAAAGAAGAAATAACGTGCGAGATCTCTGAGAAGATACAATCCCAAGGAGTGACCCATGTACTCCGAATTATCATTCGGTGGGATAGACTCACAAAGCATTACATACTTATTTTCCATTGATCGACATCCGTATAAGACATATGCGTTTCACACATAAACATCTCATTTATAGAGAGATGAGTCCAAGATGTAGCACTGATTTTACTAATAACCACATTCTTATCGAATGGTCAACTTTTAAATCCCACCGTTAGCACTTTTTTCCAATAATCGTTTCTACCCTTGCAAAACTTGATAAGTAAAAAACGGCATCGAAATATTTTTTTATTTCTTAAAAGTTATTCATTTTTTATTTTTACTTGTATTTAATACCATCGTTTTGTACTTTGTTTTGATACTTTTTTTCCCCTCCAATTGTGTTCCCTTTGTTTTTGCTTTTAAATTTTATGTCAGTTTCATTAGTTTTTGATATAATCGTGCCCTGATCGGGCATGCACTTTGAAATTCTTTTTTCACTTATTGCTCGGTTTAATTTATTTTTAACCATGTGATTGAAGCAGTTTAGCCAGGGTTGGCTCTTGTGTCAATAAATCCAAACCAAATCTTCCCCTCTTCCTTACACATTCTACACAGACGTACAGTCTCATGTTCAATCTAGACATGAAAGATTCTGCCATAATTTCATAGGTAGAGAAAATTCAGCTTTTTTATATATATTTTGTAAAAGATGGAAAATTAATGGTGTTGTTTGCTAAGTGACGATATGGTCAAGTTAATTGGATAATATCTCTAATAATAGACTAATTAATATATTTTCTAAAATATTTATAATGTTTATCTCCTATATAATTTTATCGCATTATATTAAAGTTAGTGACAAAATTCGTCAATTTAATTTTGATTTCATTTTGAAGGATTTTTTAATACTTTGTTTGAAATTAATTCTTCAATATTTAACTCCTTTTTTTCACAGGTTCCTTGCTCAAGTACTTAAGGAAGAATGAAACAAGACTATCCACCAAGACTTCTGTCTTGCTAGATATGTGCATTCAAGTATGTAGCGGTATGGCATATCTTGAGCAACAAAATTACATCCACAGGGACTTAGCAGCCAGAAATTGTTTGGTGGGCGAAGGCAGTGTAGTGAAAGTTGCCGATTTCGGCCTCGCGAGGTCAGTCAGAAATTGAATCTAATTCTAACCGAAGGTAAATTAAGATTTTTAAAGAACTAATCGAAGGAGAGTAAATACTAAGTAGTTGCATTAAATGAACTTTTATCCTTTTAATCGAAATCTTACATGCCTAAGTCAGAAATTATCTTATTTATCACAGTATTTAAGAAGCAAATTTTATTATGTTTTTAATCAGAAAGAAATTTTTAACAAAAGGAAAAAGGGCAGTTATTTATGTCATGTATTGAAAATAATATTTGCAAAAGAGTTTGTAATAATTGCAATTAAATAGGAAAGATAAAAAAAAAAAGGACGAAAGAAAATATGAAGTGGATTTTCTTTCCTCAATCACATTGATTATATGCCAACAGTTTTACATTATAATAACACGTTTAAATAAATTTTGAGTATTCTTAAAAAATTGTTTCCTTTGTTGATTTCAGTGAGGAGAATGCAATACTTGTATTAAGGGGCGAATTTCCAACAAGTCGCCTTTTCTTTATTTACTTTTTGAAGCTACTTTATTTACTACTCGAAATTAAACTCATAAATTGAAGAAGA
The DNA here is from genome assembly GCA_026543865.1 of Argiope aurantia. NCBI lineage: Eukaryota > Metazoa > Arthropoda > Arachnida > Araneae > Araneidae > Argiope > Argiope aurantia. Next base: position 258,966 of record JAPMOR010015793.1, read on the forward strand.
GGGGAATTTGTTTGTAATTAAAGAAGAATCGAGAAGGATTTTGTTTGTAATTAAAAATACAAAATTACCGGGTGATTTCTTTTTTTTTTTTTTTTTTTTTTTGTTAGTAAAATAATGGAAAGCATTATTAAAATCTTTTTCATGACTAAATTTATTTTCGCTAAATAAATTAGCACGTTTGATAGAGAGGTTGTGTATAGTAAATCAGAGATAATAGTCCGTTTTTAATCCGTTTCAATTTTGAAAAATTTCTCTCACAACTTGCGACATTCACAATAGTGAGGTCAATTCAGCTCAATTGACAGATACCAAACAAACCGCATCTGTTCAAATTTCCACCTTTTTGTGCATGTCGGGATGTCTTCCGATAACGTTGATGAAAGCATTGAAGTTAAATTTTATGCTAGCAGAAAATTATCAAAAACTTTTGAATTTTTAAAAAGAAATTAATATTTAGAATTATTTTCCCTAATTTTTCGTAGTAATGTAATTTTATTTATTATGTTAGAATTTTAATTAGTATGTTCAATGCAATTATTGTTTTTGCATAATTAATTAATATCGCTTTCTAATTAGTTTGGTGCCGTTTTATCCTTTCTTTTCCTATCACCTTTTTTTGTTTGTTTAAAAGATACATTTTGACAAATTGGTATGGCAGAGTGTTTTTGAAAAATTACATATGTGTTTTTTTTTTCATATTTTTTTAATATAATTATTGAATTTAATTATTAAATGTTGAATTTTATAAATATAGTTTTCTTTTTAAAACACTTCTTACTTCTAGATAAGTTAAAAGTTTGAATCTTACTAATAAAATAATTAAATTTTTTGTTCGTATGTAATGATTTTTATTAATGTTTAGACTTTGATGTTTGCAGTATGCTCAGAGGAAAGAGCATGAAATCAAATTTGTATATTATTATCTATGCAACTTATGAATCAGTTATTTCATTTTAATTTGTAGAAATCATTAAAGAACAAACAAGCCAGATTAAATCTTCATATTTTTATTTACACATTATAAAAATATAATAGATAAAATTCATATGATAATTATTTGAAAAAACGTGAGCAAATTGATGTTTCAATATACTCACGCAGTGAAAAAAAACTCAAAAACTATTTATCAACATTTATTTTTCTAGATACTTAGAAAGAACATAAATATAGCATGACAAGAATGTTAAAAGTAAATGATGAAATCAATTTTATTCAACAAAAACATGATAGATACTAAACAAAAGTTTTTTTTCTCTCCATATCATAATGTTGAGCAATATACTTTTAAAACAGAACATTTCTGAAATGTATTTTAAAATGCTAAAGTTACATTGAATTAAAATGATAAAATAAAGCAAAATCATACAATATAAAAAATTTAATAAGCAAGAATGAGGTAATGATAAATATATATAGAAATTAAATGGGACATAAAGAGGAGTTGGAAGAAATACTTTTTATGCTTTTTAAGAATTTTATAAGGATTCAAAATCGATATGTTAAAGAAAGAAGAAAAATAGGGAAATCTTCATGTAGCAATGAAATTGGAAATAAAAAAATATATAATAAATGCTGATATGGAAATTGATTTCAATGAAATGAGCTGTATTTTTAAAAACTGAAATGCACAATTGTATAACATGATATTATGATAACAATCAATTTCAGTTTTAATACAAGAAACTAATGACATTAAACAATAGAAACAGTTGCTTGACATAAATTCGCCACCTAGAATCCATCAAAAATCAGCAAATTTGTTTAGAAAACCATTAATAATGTCTTCTGGAGTCATCCATTTCATTTCATCATTATATTGGGGTAGTATTGATAACTCAAATTTAGGCGACCATAAACAGGTACAAAATAATGGAAAGTTGATGACCGGTTTTGCTACCAAAATACCAGTTTGACTGCTCAGCAATGAATAATTAACTACAGTAAGTAAATATGGCTGCAAGTAATACAATTAATCACAAAAATACACTGAAAATTTATTTTTATGAATAATATAATGAAACAAAAATGATAACTATCAGAAAGAAATCACTAATAAGAATGAATAGATTGCTCTTTTGTTAGTAGACATGACTGCCTAGCAAGAACTAAACAATATTATTACTAAAAGATAAAGAAAACTTTAAGGTTCATAATACAAAAGTAAAAGTTATAAAGCCTTTTACTGTAACAATCAATGTCAAAAACTAAAACTTAAATACAAAAATTATTTAATCGTAATTAATGGTCTTTGAAAATTACACAACATGCACGTAATAAAAAAAACACAGAATTGACATCATGTAAACATGTATAAGGGAGAGCCCCTGCAAAACATTTATACATTTTGATTCTTGAAATAGCTCTTTCTACTGTAACCCTTACATTGGATATCTTGCAGTTATCAATTCTTTCAGTTGCATTGAACTGAATACAACCCCTTACAAATTAAAGGCATTTCAATTTACATCTTATTTTTTGCAGTTCATGTTCAATTTGGAAACCTTTATCTTCCATCACAACATCATTCGATTTTAATATATCTATCAGTTTGCTTTTTATAAAACGCTCCTTGTCAGATATGTTAACACAGTATAATGATGAAATAAAACTGATGGCTCTTGAAAGCATTATGCCTATCATTATGCCTATCATACCTTTTAAAGTATTTTTATTCTTATAAAAACTGAAAGTCATTTGCTGTTCTGCTGGACAATTAGGTTTCTGTATAGGAAATTACGTGCAGTCAATAACGACTGTGCAGTCTTTATTTTCAGAATGGAACTGTTTTTGGCATGAATTCAATAACTAATGACTTTGCAGGAAATATAGGTAACAATTTCAACTTTTCATAAAAAATTGTTGTTGCAAAAGTAAAACACCATAAAATATTAGAATCTGAAAATTTAAACAAAACAGATAAAAATTCATTTGAAATTCCAGTCCTTAATTTAACAAGAAACAGAAAATATAAATCCCCTGGAAGCTTCAACAAATTCAATTTTTGAAGATCTGCTTTAGAATTCAAAAAAGAATATATAGAGCAAATCCTTTCTTCAGTGAAATCTGTCAATTCCCTCATTTTAATATCATCAACAATATTCTCTGGAATTAAGGCCTTTCTTCCTACGGAATCCTGACGTTCTTTCAGCTCCTCCTGCTGATTGCTGATCTTGTCGATTATTTCAGAAAAAGTAATAATCTGGGAAGAAATAGAGTGCATTCCACTGAAATCAGAATTCA
>JAPMOR010015793.1:262605-338772 GCA_026543865.1 Argiope aurantia
CATTCAGTTTATCAAATTAAGAGAACTTTTAACAAAATATATCAATTATAAATGCTGGTAACAATCAATATCAATAAGAAAGCTAGATTTAAATCGCTAGTGAAGGATTCACATATTAAATGAATCTTTAAGAATTTTATTCACTTCCACCCAGGTTTAGCCTTTTAGCAGTTGGTAATTTTAAGCTAGGAGTGATATTTTTTGCGACAGGAGTTTGTTTACTTACATCAATTAAATTTAGATAAGATTTTGCAGGAAACATGTGATGCAATATTCACGTAAACATTTTAAAACCTTCCAAGAATAATCAAAACTATCAGAAATTTTATCAAATATCAATAAAGTAAATTAGAAATGCACTCACGGTTTTGTTTGATTGTCCCCATTTATTTCTGACGCCAAATCGTTTATCGATTTCTTTTTCTTCGAAGGTCTTCCCCCCCCCCCACACACACACACACTTTTTCCCCCTACTTCTTTGAAAATTACTGGAGCAGCTTTGGGTTTCAGTTTCCTATATTTAATAAGTGACACACATATTGAATGAATTTTCTTCAAAATGATCGGATCATATCATTGACTTCGAAGAAAACTTAAAACCTTCCATTCCAGTGCTAACCACCCAAGCGTTCGACATGCCTGGGCTGTTGAAAGGAAATTTAAAAAAACGTTTTATAACGAGAATCACTCTTGTGTTTCACATTAAAGCAACCAGCAACACAAACAGTATTTCGTATTTTAACAGATAATGAAGGAAAGAAAATGATTTAAAATTATAACTTCAAACGTAATCAAAAAAACCCGCTTTCTACTGCGGCGGAAGATGTTAGTGGCTGACTCATCGACGAAAGCGTTGAGGATGAAAGTTTAAGTGCCATGTACAGAAGAAGATCACTTGTGATCACATGAATTGACCCTCACAGTTAAAAATAATTCTGAAAAGTACGTCAGTAATAAGAATCGAGTTTTCTGCTCGAATTGTAATAGTTCGTCATTTTCCCATACTTCCGTTCGATCTTCCTCATAAATAAAAAATTTTGTATTATTTATTTTGTACTTTATTATTTACTTAATTAGCATTTCCCCAGCTACTTACTTTATTAGTAAATTCCTTTTATTAGCTCGATATTATCAGGCATTTGTATTAATTAACCTTCATGATATGTTTAATAGTTTTCTTTATGATGTGAGGATATAAAAAATCATATTGTAAACTAATTATGAAACATTTTACAGATATGTGATTGATGATGAATATACTAGTTCAGGAGGTGCTAAGTTTCCTATAAAATGGGCACCTCCCGAAGTTTTAGGCTACACGAGATTTAGCAGTAAATCAGACGTCTGGGCGTATGGTAAGTTCCTTTTCTCATCTTAAATTCTGTTTGCATGTCAACTGGTTTCAAAATAAATAAGGAATTATTTAGTTGGCTGACTACATAAAGTCTTGTATAGAATGCAAAATATTTATTAGCATTTTCGATAGCACATTTTATTTCTACAACTGATTGAGTTTCCTATCATATTTCATACCTATGTAAGTGGTGGCACCTTGTTGAAATGCATAGACAAGCAATGTTTGAAGGTTAATGATTCCAATTAAAATGAGTCTTACAAAAAACAATTTTCAAAAGTAAATAGAAAAATACGTTATTAAGATAGAAACAAATTTGTAGATGACGTTTGGTGAATGTCTTATTTTTTTTCCTTTTACTTGAATAAAATTGATGTGAAAGAGGCAAGTACTCTCAAAATTTTCGAACTTCCTGTTTGGATAATAATTGTTACCTATACATTTATTATTTATTACATTCTAATAATACATTGAGTTCAAAATACATACAAACACTACCAAGTGGCATTCTGTGTCTAGTTGCTGCTTATTAATACCGAGTAGCAGTACTCATTAGTACTTAGTGAGTAAATTTACAAAAATTGTATATGCGATATTTAAACAAGCAGATAAAACTTTTTAGGTGTGTTAATGTGGGAAATATTCACATGTGGCAAGGTTCCTTACGGAAGAGCAACAAATGCAGAAGTGGTAGAGCAAGTTCAAAGAGGACAAAGACTAGATGTCCCTAGAGCATGTCCTTGGGAAGTTTACGTTGTTATGAAATCATGCTGGGAAGAGGTAAGTTACTTTCTTTTTTTACAGTGTAATTAATTATTTTCAATATTGCAAAAAACAAAAGCTTATTGGAGCAAAATCAATACTTTATAAGAAAAACGGTTTGATTTCTGTGAACCTGAAAGAAAAGCCAGTTTAAATATCTTTCACTCAAAATATATTGATAAGTGCAGAGTGTATTTAAATATAGTCTTGATTAATATTCTGGTGATGGGCATTTCTTAACTGTTCTTACATATTTGTCATTTTAAAAGAGAACTTTTTTAAAAAAATCTCACACTTTACAGCTGCCGGAAAACAGACCGCCCTTCCGAGCTCTAAAGTATGAATTAGAAAAGATTTTAGAAGAATGGGACATAAGTTGAAGGAAAAATTACGAAGAGGTGGCCATCAGTTGACTTTACATCTTGTTTCTGCAACTAAATTAGGTTTCATGTGCTTCTTAATGAATTTCGATATATGTGTATTAGTGTTTCAATGTTTGTGCAATATTAGAAGAATATGCTATTACACATTTGTTTGAAAATAATTCATTATTTCTCGGAAATGAATTAAAATTATAATCAAAATTTCTTGAATTTCATTTATTGTGAATAGAAAACTTATAAATAAAATAAATTTTTGTAAAATGGTTGAAGTTATTAAGCTCGAGTGGAATAATACATTTTTTACATTTATTATTTAAAAAATCCATTAATGAACTCTTGAAAAAATGGGATAAAATACCTTATTGAAGCTATCTGTTGCATTAATGTGATTAAGAATTAAATGCTTCTGCATTGCGAATTCATAATTTAAAAACTAATATTTAATATAAAATATTTTTTGAATGTAAAACAAAAGCATTTGACAACGGGAAAAAATTCCTCAGTCGTATTAATGGTAAGTTTCAGGGCGGAGGGAGTACAAATAGAAGGGCGCATTAATCAGGAATTTATAGAAATTTTAAAGAAATGACATGCAATGTTGAGAGTAGTGTCGGCTCTTCTATTAAGACAGCAGCACCCCTTCAAAATATTTTTCAAAGTTGTATTTTCGCTTATTGTTTAATTTACTTACTTTTCCCACTAAGAGTTTGATACTCTGAGCTTATATATTTTTTATTTTGAGAGTCAAATAATCTACAAAAATGAAAAAAGAGGCTTGGTGTATAGTAAGAAACTGCTACAAAAATTAAACCTTATTAAAGTACCTTAGTTTTTTTTAAGGAGCACTTTTGTACATGCATGCATATATAGACCCATACCTTTCTAAGCATAAGATGCTTCTTGTTTTATATTAATACAGTTTTTATTGAAATATATATATATATATATATATATACAAGGTGATTCATAAAGAAGTATACAATTTCAATGTACTATAAATCAAGAACAATGTAAGATATTATATGTCACCTATAACAGAATTCTATGGGGTTATTTTATGTTTTGGAGACAGTCACAGATATTCTATGTGTGACCCCTTAGTCACACGACACTACACACATTGAGCCGGTAATCCATTTTCGCCCAAACGCGTATTAAAGTACCTAAATCAATTCCATCGACAGTGACTGTGACACGCTGTTTCAGTTCCGATAGATCAGCAGGAATGGGATGGACGAATACCTTGTCCTTTACGTACCCCACAGGAAGAAATAACAAGGGGGGGGGGGGGACATTTGGTAAGTTGGATGCTGTAGTCCGCGGCTGGTCCAATATATCGGTGAATATGTTCATCGAGAGAATCTCGCATGTAGGCCAACCATTGAGGTGGTAAACTATCTAGTTGGAGAATGAAGTTCTCAATGTCGTCCTGTAATTGCGGATCAACCAAAGAGTTAACATATCCAAAAAAGTGGTCTCATGAGCAATTTGCTCGTGAAAAAAGAAGAGGCTGTATACTTTCTTTCTGGACTCTGCACAGACAAATTTAACTTAAGGGAATCTCGCAAGTGTTGCACTGTGAATTTTTGATTCCCACTGACATGAAACGCTGCTTCATCAATAAAAACTAAGCGATCGCAAAATCATCATTTTCAAAACGAAGCTGCATATCGGCACAAAATTCAAAGCGCTTTTGTTTGTTACCCCTTAACTGGGGACGTGCGGTCTGTGAGACCGCTAGCGATGGATTTTCTGTCACCCGTATTCTATTTTTAGCTCAATTGAATGGATTGACCCTGTAGCTTCCTGTTTTGTGACCTTCAATACACGTGCACTTTTTCAACCGATTTCAGCAGATGCTTTTTAAAATAATTCAACTGTTTCTTCGAGCGCGGTCTCTAAGACCGCATCTCCCTGTTAGTGTCCCAGTGATAAACAAGGCAGATGGCGCTAAAATTTGGACCCCTAAATATCATCCTGTTTACTGATCCTTTTATGAAGTGCTCCAGAGACTTTTAAATGAAGCAGAAAGTGATTTTAGTGATAAGGATAACTGTACAGAAGAGTTTTTCGATGAAAGTTCGCATTCAACTGATTTTGATATGTATGTTCAAACATAATTAATTTTTCCAATGATAACGTATTTTGAAAAATTTATATTAATATACCATGATATATATATATAAAGAATTTATAGGTTGATTTTTATACTAGTTCTTAACCTGTATGTTTAAAATGCCCTAGAAAACCGTGCTATGAAAGTCACACAAGCCGATAAAAAAAGGGTCCCTTTTACCCATGGTCATTTTTTTTTATTTTTCATATAATTGTTAAATCTTACATTATATTGTCTTCTATATACCTCCATATACTGTAAAATTAAATATGATTTTAAAAGTAAAAAGTAATATGTTTTTTTCAAGAATATTATTTATTGTAACATGTCATTTGAGAAGAAAATGTATGTTCCGACGCATTTACTTTTTTCAATGATAATATATTTTGAAAAATTTCTAAAACATATCTATATATCAAGAAAAATATCTGTAAAATATGTTGGCAGTTTTTCACACTAATGCATTCATTAGAAAATTTAATTTGAGTGCAAATGAAATGCGGTCGCGTAGACCGCACCTCCCGAGTTAAGTCCTAAAATTTCTCCTCCCCAGTTAAGGGTTAAAGTCATTCAGATTTTGCAACACCTACACTTTGTATGGAATCATTTTCAACTTCTTTCCCAATACGGTAGCCTAGAAATCGTCCAGGTTTTATACCTTTTCACAAACAGCCCGTAGTTTAAAATTTTTTTTATGTCATTGATAGATAGATTTTCTAATTGGAACTTCTTTTCGGAATTATGATCGAAAATGCCATTGCACAACAGTAGTGGATTCCGTTTTGCAAAATTGAAGAACACGAAAAGCCTTCTCCACTACGGACGCCGCCCTTTCGACTGACCCCTTCGACATGACACACATGTGTTTATGTGACTTCTGTGAAGGGCGAGTCACAACTTACGATTCAATAATGTGGTTTGTGTCTTTGACTGTGACTATTTTACAGCATCTGAAAAGTGTATACTTCTTTAGGAATCACCCTGTATAATTTTAAATACGCACGTTTTAGAATTATAATATTTATTTATGTATTCACACAGGGTATATTATTGTAAAATAAAGGATATCTTTTAGATTTGACAAAAAAAATGATAACATAAATTGTCATCGCCAAAAAATTAAGAGCACTTTTATTTGTTTAACAATAAAAATTTGTGACTTTCATTCTTAAAATTAACAAAGTACCACTTAATTTGGATGGATGCATCATTTCTAAAAATGTCAACACCTATGTAGGACGAAAACATGACCAAAAACTTTTAGGAGGCAACAAAAAATTTTTTTTATCATGTTTATATCAAAATTGAATAAAAAATTGTTAGGTGTTTTTAAAAATTCAATTAATATTTTATCCTATATTAAAAATGTTTTAGGAAACTTTTAATATAATAAACTTTTAAAAGTTATAATAATATAACTTTTAATTAATATAATGTCTTTTTATTTTAGTAATACTGACTTTTTTAAATATCTATAAATATGGTTTATAGATATTAATTGATTCAATTTAATTTATTGTGGGAACAATCATGAAAAAATGTTTGAAATTTTTTTTCACATTTTAATGGAAATATTATAATATAGTATGGCGAATTCTAAAAATAGGTATAACTCTGCTTATAAGATGAATCCAGCTTCAACACTCTTGAAAATGTCAGTGTTAACTGTAAGTAATAATTGATATAATAATTGAAAATTCTGAAAGTTTTATTTACGAGGTATTGATTAGAATCCATCTTTATATATACTGAACAGGCCCAATTATTATGACAACATTTAGATCGGCCATATTTTCATGTTGTTGCTGCTAAAGAGCGAGATAGCAATAAAAAGAGAATACAGGACAAGTGATGCATGAATTGCACTAAATAACTTGCGAAGAACTGGGTAAAAAACATGATTTAATTAATTATGAATGCGGGATGCTTGTAGGCACTCGAAGTATCGGAACCGTTATCAATTACATTAGTGAAGATTTCCGAGAGCAGCAGTTATTAATGCTTACAGAGAGTGGACTTTGAAGCAGAAAAATAGATCTCAATGACAAGCTTGTGGTTGTCACAGGTTACTGAATGCTCGATCTGAAAGGATACTTGTAAAAACTGTTCAGTCCAACGGAAAAGATACAGTACATCAAACTGCTGAGAATCTGAATCAAGGAGCAACTGCGAAGGTCTCTGAACGAACTTTTCTCCGCACATTGCACCGTATAAGCTATGGTAAACAACAACTTGTTCGAAGGCTTCTACTGTCTGCCTTGAACAAGAGCAGACGTCTCAAATCCTAGTTCGCAAAGAAGAACAAGGATTGGACAGTAGATGACTGGGAAAGGGTCCGATGAATCGCATTTTCAATGACATAAACAGATGGCAGGGTGCGGATATGGAGAAAACAGAACGAAAGCTTGACCGCTATCTGCATTGCCACAATACTTCTAAGTTGGTGGAGGCAATTTCTGGTTTAGAGGAAGTTTTCTTGAGTCTTTTGCTTAATGTGGAACAACGTCTGAAAGCCCAAGAGTATTTATCCTGTTATATTAAAGGTGTACCCTGCACGGGATAGATATTTCTAGCAGGACAATGCTCTATCATTAAGTTGAAATTTCCCGTAGATGATTCGAAGAGCATGACAGAGACTTTACCTGGCTTAGTTGATCCGCACAATCAGCAAATCTCAATCCAATTGAGAATCTGTGAGATGAAACCCAACGGACCTTCGAATAGCTGGTCCCAGCACCATCAAATCTTAAAAGATTTGGAAAGTGCAGTTCATCGGATATAGTCTCAAATTCTTCATACCGCATATCAACATCTCATAGAGTGCATGACAAGAAGAATCCATGCAGTACTAAGGGCAAACAGTGGACCAACATTGCATTAAGGGGTGGTCATAACAAAATGGCCACTCAGTGTATGTTACAAATAAGGGAGATTTATATAACCAATGAATTAGACCTCTAATAAAAATTAGTTAAAAAGTTAATTGACCAATGAATTAGACCTCTGATAAAAATTAGTTAAAAAGTTAATTGTTCAAAATGCGGGGAACTTCTACCATTTTCTAACAAACACATCTTTGTAAATTATACATAAGAACCACAAAAAATTACCAACTCCGTATTAGTTCAGAAAACTCAATATATCATTATTAGATTCTGTTGACAGATATTTTTATCACTGACAGAGAAAATATAACAAAATAATTTTTATACCTAAATTTTTACAATTTTGAAAATTTATACGTAAAAATCATATACATACTAACTTTTTAATCCTCAATTGAAATTTTAAAATTAAAATGACAAAAATTTCGTCATGCATTTTTTGTTTACCCTTCAAGCTAGAGATCGATCAATTGGTCAAAGATTATCATAGAAAAGGAAAGTTACTCCCCAAGGGAAAGTATTCCGATTTCAGGTCCATGTCATATTTAAATCCAATTCCTGATTTTTATGGGTGGTTGTAACTAACCATTATCGGGCATTCCAATCCTTTGAAATGGAAGTCTGACGGTACCAACAGAGTTATTAGTACAAATACAGTGGTTAATATCCATAATTATTTTTAATTATAAATACAATTTATAATATAAATTCAAGAATCCTTATTTTCTCAAATTAACTTACTATCTAAAAAACTTAATTATTACCATTTAAATATTAGTTGAAGTATTTTAAAAAGTAAGCTTCATATTTTAGTGATATTTTTCCCTTTTGGGACTGTAATCATCACCATGTTTAAATATTGGCTTTTTTCTATTACAGAATTATTGCCAAGATTTATCAGGAGATCCAATAACGAAATAGCATCATTTTAATATTCAGAGAACTTTTAAAACATCGTAAGTGTTCTCCACCCGATGCGTAACTGTGTATCAACTTTTAAGTTCATAAACAGCATGATTAGAAGACTCCGTGATGAGTCAGGAAATCAGTTGTATTTGATTTTATACATGCAGCGACAATTAAGATACATGGCATGGAAAGTGTCAATTTCCTCCAGCACTAACTCAGCAGTCTAGAAAATTTTAATTGCAACCTTAAACACTAACAGTGGCAAGAAGTTGATAGGTAACTCGTAGCAAGGTTACACGAAATATCCGATACCTTATAGAAATCGGGAAAAGATTTACATCCTCTAAATGAATTAATTTTCGACCGAAGACTATGCTTCTGTAAACTGTGTTCCGGTTCTCAGTCGACAGGTCGCGAACATCACTTTTAATTCTGTGATAACTACCTGCTGACGTGTGTAGCACGTCGTTGGCGATTTTGTGACAAAAGCATCTCGACGTATGTGATCGGGGCCTCCGAGAACAGTGCTTTCTCTCCTAAAACATTTATTGCTCTTTTCGTTTTCGGAGGCCTTGCAAGTGATTAAAATGCCTTTCTACCGCAATTGATTGAAAAGTTAAGAGCTAAAGCCTTCCTAGATGGCGGAAGGCATAAGATTTGGCAAAACTGCTAAAGGACGACAGAGCAATGCCAAGCTCTAAATGAATTTTGTCTAATACAATACTTTAGATCTAATTTTTTTATTGAAAAGAATAGCAGCGTTTATAAATGGCCAAATTAAATATTATATATCTTATTGCTTTTTTTAGTTTTTTAGCTTCTTTTTTTTTAAATGCTTGATATATATATATATATATCAGATGCCACGTTTTTAATAAGTATTTATATTTTTAAGACAACACTAGAAAATATATTGCATTGCTACGAAATTAGCATGTTAACAGTAATAGAATTACGTGATTTAAAGATTTGATGAAGCAATGACACTGTTTTTAATTTCATTAAAATAAGGATTATTATTACAAATTGTGACCAGAACTAATTTTTTAAAAATTAAGAGTTCGGGGGAAAAAAGGAATCCAATTTGCTATCATTGAAAGGCTATTTTATTTAATCTTTAAGACGGTGAAAAAATAATTTTTATGCAATATTATAGTTTGATGTTATTGCAGAAACATGTTAAAATTCTATTTTTTTTAAAAAAATAAACTTCTAATTAAAATTTGGCAAAATCCATTCTTAGCGAGCCTCTAACACTGAACTAGAAACTCCCTGCCATACTTCATGCTCATAACTTCAGTGGTTTAGAATGTGTGTTGCTCTGCCTGTAAAGACAAGCAATTTATATGCGTTTGAGTATATATAGAGAAATTTCACTGGGGAAAAAAAAAAAAAAAAAAAACGTTAAAAACGATAGAATCTGAGCCCTGAAGCATTGTTTTGTAAAACTTTTTATCTTTTAAATATTAAGCACCAAATCAAACAGAATAAAAAAAAATAACTAAAATTTAATAAGATAGGTCTTACAAATAATTTTCTAAAAGATGGAGACATTTAAAGACCAAAATAGTGGTCATTGAAATTTCACAGCGTCAAGTTACAATCTTATTGCACTGGATTTTCAAATGTAACTACAAATCGCAGTGAAATACAGTTCAATATGGTATAGTAAAACTTCCTTAGTAAGTCTAAGATGAATGGATAGCTCCAAAAGATATGTAACAAAAGTAACATATGTAACCTACTAAAGGTTAAACCATAATAAGAATAAAAGCTGTGAAATGCCATTTCATGTCGGTCAGAGCCAAACCGCGTATTTTCCTAGAACCCACACATGGTTTAACATACATTTACCAAGCATAACTAAAATCTTGCACCATATAAAACATTAAAGTTCGAGCATTTCTCGAGTTGTTTCAATTTTGATACGGCTCGTATTTCAATGCAACCTTTTCTGGATGCCTATTCTTGTATTTCAATGCATGGAAACCAATTATTGATGAAAGAAAGAACGATTAAGTGTTATCTTAACATGTGTCAATACACTTGGATCTATCTCAACTTGGACTCCTCCTCCGAATTCTTCTCTTTCGTCGGTTTTCTTTCTTGATACAACTGGTAAACAAAGTTTTATGTCTATGTGTTCGATTTATTGCATTCAACATCTAGGGAAACAAACAAATTACAACTGAATGCTTTATTTGCATTTCTCGAGAAAATTGAGCACTCCTCTTCATGATACTAAGCATTCTGAATGAAGAGAAGTTAGAAAATGAGTCAACAAGCAAGAGAAACGCTGATCAAGGCTGGTTTTCAGGCAGCCATTAAAGGCCATTGTGCGCATAACTTATTTATTGTTTTGAAGTTAAAGCATACTTTTCTTCCTTTGAATTTAGTAGTATCCGAGTTGCTATTCGAACAGACCCGATTGCAAAGCAATTGAATTTTTTCCTTCTCCATGTAAATATACTTGGTTTTAATATTCATTTTCCTTCATTAGACATTCTTCGAAAAAAAAAGACAAGAAGATAATTTTCTAAAATATTCAGATCAAATTTTTTTTTGATTGAGGGATCAATTGATATTAATTATTACAAGTAAAGAAAATAATGGTCGATGCAGACCTTCAAAAAATTTATTTTCTTAAATCTCATTGCGCAAAATACTGATTATAAATAATCTAAGTTGCTCTATGCCGGATTTGAATATTGTTTAAGCAGGAAAACTCGGACCATCAAATGTTTTGCAACCAAATTTGCTTTAAACGAGGATGATTACATGATTGTAATGTGATAACGTAGACTGTAGATGGTGTGAAAGATCTGTCCTTTTCTTCAAAAATAAATAAATAAGCACGGAAACGTTGAAAATTATTTGAGAAATGTAATATATATACAGGGTGGTAAAAAAAACTTCCCCTATATATTAAACCCTAATGGCCTATCCGCTCAACCAATCGAACCTAAATTTCAGACATGGTTGTTTGAAGGTATGCGCTGGAGATTGTGATGATTTTAAACAACGCAGAGCTCACGTTTACGGTTACAGTGAGAGAATTTCGAAAGGCAACACCCAATTTTTCTTTGCGCAAAGTGATCAACGCATTGAAAAACCACAAACGGCGTTGGAACGATTAGCGTATAGGGATGACGAATATTTTACGAACGGTTATTACGTAACCAATATCAAAAAGTCACAAATACCAGTGATCAATACTTTTCAAAGAGGGGTGTGATTCAAATCCTTGATATGATCTTACTGGTGATATTTCGATTACAGGTTTTGGATCACGATAGAAAGTAACAATCGATACGATATCACTGAAATTTACCAGAGCGGTGACTTCACTAGAAAGTAACAATCGATACGATTTGTCCAATGGAAGCTCTCGAATAAAACAGAAAAGGAGAAATCTGTGAATGGACTGAAAAGTGAACGGACCGGTTATTGGAATTATCGTATCATTGAATTGCATATCACTGAAATTTATCGGAGCGGTGACTTCACTGGAAGTGAAGTTAACTCTCCACTTTATGAGAGTAACCTTGACTTTCCGATATTCGCATTTGATGATGTACTATTACATACAAATCCTTTTTTATTGCTTATGACTTGACTTTGCATATATTCTGTTTACTGCTGGCGCCATCTATTGGTAGAATATAGAATTGAAGTAAACAATTTAAAGAAATGACATATATATTTAATTCAAATTTGCAGAAAATGGTTTACTCCAATAAAGAAATTAAATAAATAGTTTTGAAAAAAAATCAAATTTAAGAATTAGGCTGAAATAGATAAATTAATTCAATCACTCGTTACTTAGATTAGTAAATTAAGTATTAATTACAATTAATAAATTTTATATTTAATATTAAGTAATAATTTTTAATTAATAATATGATAGAAATAACAGATATTTGGAACAAATATTTAAAAATAACAATACCAAATTATTTGTTATTCAAAAAATCGTGGATTATGCATCTCTATTAGCGTGTGACGAAAATTGCCGGCGTAAAGCATTTGCAAAGAGCATTATTAAGGACTAATGGCGACACAGAGAGGAAAGAGAAAAAAGTTTCTATCGAAATGGAAAGTTATAATTACAGGTTTTCAACGTGTTCACCTTCGCAGGCGACAACGCACTGCATTCGGGAGATTGTGGACAACAATGCCGAACGTAACATGAAAGGAGGAATCTGCATCACGTGTTATGGCATCTTGCAATTCTGACACATCTCGTGGGCCAGGCAAGTACACCTTAGATTTCATATAACCCCAGAACCAGAATTCCATAGGAGTAAGGTCGGGGGATCGTGGTGGCCACGAAACTGCAGTCGCTGGATCGCGGTGGCCACGAAACTGCAAAGTTACGAGAGATGACTCTTATCACCAAAGTGTTGTTGCAGCACTGGTCGAACACATTGGGCAACGTGTGGAGGAGCCCCATCTTGCATCCATACATTGTCACTAATGACATTTCGTTGTTGCAATTCAGGAATAACGTAATTCTGCAACATTGATTTATACTGAGCACTTGTGACAAAGCACGATTTCAAACCTGTGGTAATGATCAAAGAAGTACGGACCGAGAACAAATATGCTAGCGATGCCGCACCACACAGTCACTTTGGCTTCGTGTAAAGGCACTGCCACATCGTGAGGGTTTTTGTCAACCCAGTTCTTGGTGCTAACGTTTCCAGTTAAAGAGAAATGTGCCTCATCCGTTCATATTACGCAGCGGTCATCTGTCATCTTTATCATATCTGAAGAGGAAAAAATTTGCGAAGTCCACACGCAGTTCCTCATCTCCAGACTTCAAAATCTGGGCGAGCTGAAACCGATAAGGAAACATCCGCAGAACAGAGCGCAGAAGCCTTGAGAATTGTGGTTTTCGGTAAATCCAAATTGCGAGCAACACTTCTTGCAGTATGCGATGGACTTGCAGTAATCGTATGCACTTCCGCAACAATTTCAACTGGAACAGATGGTAGCCCGGATCGAGGTCGATCGCAAGTGCATCCAGTTTCTACACATTTTCTTAGCAAATCATGTACACTTTTTACGGAACATGGGCCTCGTCTTAGCTTGTGATTTCGCCGATAAATTCGTACCGCTTCGGCGGCATTTTCCCCGTTCAGATAAAACAGCTTTATCAATCACCTCGTTGTTTCTTTGTAAGTGTCATCTTGTTGGCACGATCGAACATCTGACTGAAGAAATCCCCCCCCCTCCCCGTTCTATGACTGGTGCTTCTACTGTCTAACCCTGTGAATTATGCAAAGTGCGTCAAAGCTCCTCCTCTCTGTGCTGTCATTAGTCCTTTATAATGATCTTCTTTGCAAATGCTTTACCCCGGCAATTTTCGTCACATGCTAATCGTTCCAACGCCATTTGTGGCTTTTCAATAAGCAGATCAATTTGCGCAAGGAAAAAGTGGGTGTTGCCATTCGAAAATTTCAAAATTCTCTCACTGTAACCGCAAGTTCTGCGTTGTTTAGAATCATCACAATCTCCAGCGCATACCTTCAAACCACCATGTCAAAAATTTTGGTTTGATTGGTTGAGCAGATAGGCCACTAGAGTTCCATATATAGGGGAAGGTTGTTTTTTTTTTTAACCACCTTGCATATATGTATATATATATATAGCAATGTTTGCTAACATATTTCATATCTGGTTTCAAAATCAGAAAATTAAGGTTACTTTTAAAAGAAGCATATTTAAAAAATGCATTTTTTTAATAAATATTTTTGTCTTGTTGAAAACTTATTAATAAATGCATGTTTCAAGATTACTGCAAAACTAAATTAAATCATATACTAATAAAATAAGGAATATAACCCACAATCAGTAAAATAAATATATAAATAAAATTATATCACAATAACCACTGCATATTCATAAACAAGTCAATAAATTTTATTGCTTTTTTGATTACAAATTACATGAATACAAGAATACATGTATTTATAAACTAGACATTTTCATTGCCATTCAAATAATTAGAATTAGACTTATCACTAGTGTTTCAAAAATAACTACAATAAAAAATATCACATTTTATATGAGATCTTTATTTTAGAAACAAACCATTCTAAAAATTTAATTAATTGATGATTCATATTCATGAATGAAAAACTTCTCATAATTGGTATTAACTGATAATAATGTGGATATGCATTTAGTTTCTTTACACATTTTTTATAGCTATATACAGTGAGCTGGAGGTATATATTTGCGAACAAACAGAATAATCCATTCAAGAATTAAAAAATTAAAGCCTCACAACCAAATAATAGCACTACTACTGAACTGAATTTTCAATAATTTGTTTTTAAATTCATAAAAACTGGACAATAGAATACAGGATACTATTGCCTTCATCTTGGCAATAGAATACAGGATTTCATCAACTTAAAATCACCTTCAAGCATGATAAAATCCAAAAATTAGAAGACGTGAATAAGCATGGAATTACATAAACACAGATACAGGTATAATACACTGCTCCTTCAATCAAGCTACAAGATAAAATCTACCATGGACACATTAGAAAAAAAAATTAAAACTGTAAAAGGAACATTTGATTAAAATAAATAAGAATAGAAGCAGCAATTTTTTAGATCATCAGTCTGCATTTTTCTTCTTTCTTTCTCGCAATCCTGCAATCTGAAAATTCCACAATTTTTAAAATTATTCAGTTCAAACATGAACAATATAATTTCAAAAAAAAGTAACATTTTGCTAAAAATATCTTAACCGTTTGTTAGAAGGGACAGAATTTAAACAATTTATATGATAAAGAATGCAAGAAACTAATATTCTTTTAAAGAATATATTAAGACAGAAAACCCACACAATATGTGTGTTAAAAAAATATAGTAAAATCTGTCTATATCAACATGATATTATGATTTTAAACTTAAAATAATTTGAACTTTTTATACGAAGTTCAAAAGGAAAATTTTTATGACAATAAATTAACAATATAAAAATATACATAAAGAAGACATAAGAATAAGAAAAGTGCAGAAAAAAATTTATTTAGACAAACATCTGTACTTTTGTTTGCTTTTACTTTTTAATGCATTCTTCATCCCGTTTAAAGAGTTCAGGTAAATTCAGTACATCTAAGACATTCAGATCGCATTTAGTACCAGCCACTTTTGGCGACCAGCTGGTTCGATGGTATTATTGGTAATATTAATATTCTTTCAAATCATTTAGATAAAACTTCATGCACATGATTTAACCAAATAGCCAGACATTAAATCCGAGTTATTAATTGTCTTGGACATGATATATTCCTCTTGTCCATGAACCTTTCTAATGGGGATCAGTTCCATGACACCGCGGTGCTATTAAAAACGTAAATGTGTGATTCATCTATATTCTAAATTTCGCGGTTTTTTGTAACTTTAAGTAATTTTGTAACTTTACTTTTTTTTTTTTTTGTAAAATACACAAATATTAAACAGAATCCTTCGTTATATTTTCAGGAATGGAAGAAAAACACGCGATTAAATACCTGGTGTTACAGTGAATACGGATTGCATTTCAGGGCAATGTAATCTATTGTTAGAAAATATACAAAAATATTTTTTTTTAAACTGCTAGAAATCAGGAGAAATCTGTACGAGAATTAAACTGATACCATTAAAATAACAAATTTGAAAATTTTATTTTCGTGCAATAATATTTTAGGAAGTTCGAAAATCCATACTCCATTTCCGAGTTCAATCCGCATTGAAAAAAAAACGTAAAGTTTTTTTCATTCTAAAATAGTAAAATAAATAAAAATATATCCATCCGAGGTGCACATTTCTATTCTGCAAGAAATATATGCGTTAAATTTTTCGATAATATCCCTCGATATTTTTTGATAATATCCCTCGGAACTTGATGATGCCTTAATCAAACGGCTGCAGGATTGATGTGCAATCTGATGAAAAGTAAAATATTTTTAATTTTTCCAATCTGGGGGGAAGAGTCAATTGTGCAGCTTTAACAATGACAGTGTCATTCTTTATCTTCATCTCATCTTCTTTTCCTCATCTCTTACAATGACAATTCATAAAGACCAGACTTCCTTGAAAAAACTTAGAAATAAATTTTATGTCCATATCGAATTAAGGTGATGGATTGGGTCATAAAAGCAAATGAATCTACATTGAAGGTAGGAGAAGTAACAAAGAGTTGCATTTTATGAACCAATAGTCTTTGGTAAATATATTGTACATTCTATAGACAACAGACAACTGCAAATTTCAATTATTCACACCTCCCTTGATCCTCCTATAACAAAAGGGTCCAAACAACCAAAGAGTCAACACTTTGCAATGGAAGTAAATACCCTTCTTTTGTTATTTTATATCCCAGAGAATGAGATGACATTTTCTAAGAAAAAAGAAATTGGTCTATTTGTGCTGTTAGCTTTCTAAAAAGGAAAATTTATCATTACAAATAGGTGCAGTTGTTAATTGCTGTATATAAGTTCATTGATTAAATAGGAATTTCGTCAGGACGAAAGGGAATTATTATATACAGTATATTGTTATAAACGAGTTCACTGTGTTAAGTACTGAAATATTTTATGTATTTTCATACACTTCATATACAGGGTGGTCAAAAAAAAAAAAAAACTTCCCCTATTTATGAAACCCTAGCGGCCTATCCGCTTAACCAATCGAACCAAAATTTCAGACATGGTTGTTTGAAGGTATGCGCTGGAGATTGCGATGATTCTAAACAACACAGGGTTCGCGGTTACGGTTACAGTGAGAGAATTTTGAAATTTTAGAATGGCAACACCCACTTTTTCTTTGCGCAAATTGATCTGCGTATTGAAAAACCACAAATGGCGTTGGAACGATTAGCGTGTGACGAAAATTGCCGCCGTAAAGCATTTGCAAAGAAGAGCATTATAAAGGACTAATGGCGACACAGAGAGGAAAGAGAAAAAAGTTTATATCGGAATGGATAGTTAAATTACAGGTTTTCAACGTGTTCACCTTCGCAGGCGACAACGCATTGCATTCGGGAGATTGTGGACAACAATGCCGAACGTAACATGAAAGGAGGAATCTGCATAACTTCACTTGTTATGGCATCTTGCAATTCTGACACATCTCGTGGACCAGGCGTGTAAACCTTAGATTTCAGATAACCCCAGAACCAAAAATTCATAGGAGTGAGTAGGGGGATCGTGGTGGCCACGAAAATGCAAAGTTACTAGAGATGACTCTATCATCAAAGTGTTGTTGCAGCACTGGTCGAACACATTGGGCGACGTGTGGAGGAGCCCCATCTTGCATCCATGCAATGTCCTTAATGACATTTCGTTGCTGCAATTCAGGAATAACGGAATTCTGCAACTGTGTCAGAATTGCAAGATGCGATAACACGTGAAGTTATGCAGATTCCTCCTTTCATGTTACGTTCGGCATTATAGTCCACAATCTCCCGAATGCAATGCGTTGTCGCCTGCGAAGATGAACACGTTGAAAACTTGTAATAATAACTTTCCATTCCAATAAAAACTTTTTTCTCTTTCTTCTGTGTGTTATCATTATTCCTTTATAATGCTCTTCTTTGCATATGCTTTACGACGGCAATTTTCGTCACACGCTAATCGTTCCAACGCCATTTGAGGTTTTTCAATACGCTGATCAATTTGCGCAAGGAAAAAGTGGGTGTTGTCATTCGAAAATTTCAAAATTCTCTCACTGTAACCGTAATCGTGAGTTCTGCGTTGTTTAGAATCATCACAATCTCCAGCGCATACCTTTAAACAACCATGTCTGAAATTTTGTATCGATTGGTTGAACGGATAGGCCGCTAGGGTTTCATATATAGGGGAAGTTTTTTTTTTTTTTTTTTTTTTTTCTGACCACCCTGTACTTGTCAGTTTCTGTGTAGATTTTGCAAAGGACCTTATAGTCAACACATTATAGATTTGTCATTTAAATTACGTCATATTCCAATTTATTATGTATTTTTTTGAAATTTCAAATATTTATAAAGCAAGTTGGAGCAAAAATTTATTGGAGGAAGTTTCTTAGATGTCTCTGTACCATATCAGCAAAAGAATTTACATATTATATATTTCTGATTGTTACAAAAAAAAGTAAGGCTTTATAATTTTTAATTTACTTATGACTAACCTTTGCTTTATTCTTTGTTGCTGCTACTCTTAAAGGACGTTTCTTAACAGACTTTAAATCTTCAACCTGTGGGCTATCAGTATCAGAATCTTGATATTCCCTAGAAGAAAAGTTTATGTTACTTTAAAATAAATCATATGAAAGAAAAACCAAATTGTATAGAAAGAAATTCATTAAAAAGTAGTAACAACATTAGATATTTAAAATGTCTCTTAAAATAAACTTACTCAGGAACACTTTTACGAGAAGATGCAGCTATGGCATTATTATACAAACTAGGATTCTCCATCATTAAAATATCAAAGTCTTCATCATCTAAAAATTTCATGAAGTTGAAATTAATAACAAAAATAATAAATAAATATCAAAAACGTATGAGGTAAGATAAAACGGTCAAAACTGTCATTACAAAAATAATTTATTTTGCCATATTTTTTAAATAACTTTTCAAATTCATCTCAATTTTTAAAAAAATGATGAAAATACAGAGTGCTTATAATTAAAGTGACCTTATTCAGATTTACGTAGAGATTATTCTGGTTAATATATTTTGTTGAAATTTGGTATGTATATTTATACCTTCCAACTTTGGTTACCCAGTCATCAGTAACACTTCTAATCAACATATTACATTTAACGTATGATCAACAAATTATTAAAGAACAGATATTTATAAATAATTGAATTATGGGAAAGAAATATTTTTAAACATTATTCAAAGTTATTTCATAGACATTTATTATCGACTAAATATACAAGTGAAAAAATTTTATTTAAAAATCGTACAATATTTTGCTGATTAAATAAATTAACACTAATTATTAGACTTTATTTTTTGAATGAAACAGCAAATATTTTTTGCTTTTTTAAAGTCATCACTGTTCAGTTTAACAACATAACAGACTCCCATATTTATTTTTATTATGAAAAGCAAATACAGTGATTTTGTATTCAAGGCGGAATGAGGGTTTTTTCCCCCCCCTAAACATGCTACAAGTTCCTTCACTACCAAAATTGCAATGTGAAGCTGAAAGAACCGTTAATATCATTTCTGGCAATGCTATATGTTTTTAATTGCCATCGCTATTTTGGATCTGAGAAATTTTAAGCAACACTACATCAGCTTTTTTAGCTTGAAAATAAGCAATTACCAAATCGAGCTGAAATGTCAACACAGCAATTAAATAAAGATGCAAAATATTTAACTGGTTGAAGATCAGCAGTTTGCCTTTTGAAAATGCTTGGCATTGAAGCATGTTTAATAGGAGCAAGCAGTTAAAAAAAATCGAACACTTAAAAACTCTTCTTTTCCATCTATTGACTAGTAAGAATCATGTAAAAGAACCCTAGCTGATTATCTTATAACAAAACAGTCAATCAATTTTCGTTTTTTTTTTTCTTTTTGAAATTAATGTTTAAAACGGATCTAATTTAATTATGACAAGAAATGTTACAACAAAAAGTTCATAGTACAAGTTCATTAAATCATTATGAAAAGTATAAACGCATGGTTGTCCTTTCTGAGGTGCAACAATAGCTTTTGTAAATATTGACAAGATTGTCATCACAAAAAAGTAAAGTTAAACCTTTTGGTGACTTCAGAGATTCATTCAACATTAAATAGTTTTCATTATCTTTCACGACATTTGGATTTGTGAAAAAAATTTGCAATGAATCCAGTTGTTCTATTAAACGTACTATGGCATTTTTCAAATAACCACCAACAAATGTTAAATTTTATTAATTTCAACATCAAATAACACCCGACAGTTTTTAAATTCGCTTTTCCGTTTTCTGCTTCTTTCCAAATAGTAAAACACTTTCCACATCAACTGCAAGAAATTAGTTGTCTTTTGAGCCGCAAAATGAATAACGTGACGAAGGCATTAAATAAATTTCAGGTTTGTTTGTTTCTTTTTATTTAAACCTAACACATCTATAATGCATCCAATGTCTTTATACTATCAGCACCAAAAGCAATACACCATTTCATTTGAAACTTCAGAATTCAGAATCATGAAATTGGTTTGTTGTTTGACGTCTCTGACAATGAAAGCAGGGACGTCACAAGTTGTCTTTTTTTGTCATCAAAAAAATTAACATCTAAGAGGAAGCAAGAATTAACAACTTTTTTTATTTGTCAGCAATGCCATTGCTTCCATAGGTAAAAAGTAAAAACAGTTCCAAACAAAGCTTATATATTAACCTTTCTCTATCAGTTTCGGTGGTTACAGTAAGTATGACATGTTCTTTAGTATGTTCAGAACGGAACTTTTTTAGCAATATCCGAGTCGGGAAATATTCTGCTAGAATAAAAATCTTAAAAATAAAGCATATGCTTTTAAAACATCATTTTCTTCAAGTTTTGATAGCTACATTTTAGAATACTTAACAAAATTTTTCTTCAAATTTTCTTTTCAAAAATATTTTCTATTCTAATACTTTTCTGTATCAGCATGAGCCTCTAAGGTCGTTTTAAATAACGATTCAACACAACACCAAATTCTTACGATCTTTGTGATTTCGGTTAAAGTTTCTCTGTAAATAATCAAAAATTTATCCCACTTCAATTCGCGTAAGATATGAAGAAACATTTTATTTAGTTAGGAAGAAAAACAAGAAATTTCCTAGTGAAGGCATCTTTTCGTGACGTCATTTCTGCAATGCAATCTCCTACGTCATTCCGTTAGATGAAAATGTAAAAAGAAATATTGCTTCCTAATGAGAAAACAGAAGAGCGAAAGAGTTGATTTCGGATGAGGGTATTTTCGACATTTTTTGCAAGTTTTTCAAAATATACCGGTAACTCCGCAGTTTTCACCTACTTTCCAGAGCAATTACAGAAATTATATCATTTGCAGCTATTGGAGGATAGATGCATTCATTATTTGGACCACTGGGAAAAGAAATCAACAATAAAAATTAATAATTTCAATTTCAAACCTCAGATGAGAAGTCGGTGCTTAAAGAACAAAAACAGAGATACAAAACTTTAATTACAACTGTCCAATGTGCATTTTATTTGCGTCAATCGCGTATTTAACAGCAGCGTGAGGTGTTTTTTGAAAGATTGCCGCAAAATGGCGTCCTATTTGTATTTTCAATTCAACCAGAAACCGAATGCCTTTTTCATAGACAGGATTTTCAGGAATCTCATAACCAAAAATCGCAGATATTAGTTCGGAGAATGAGGAGGTCAGGCATTTCGAAATTAACTCAAAATTACTCAATCATCTCCAAAGAGGGCACAAAACAGTGCATTCATTTTTAGAGTAGGTAATAAGGGGGTATTACTCCATTTTTCCTGAAGACAGCAGTTTCTAAACATTCGCGTTCTAGAAGGACTTGCTGCCGTCAAGTTTAGTTTAGTTATATTAACGTCCCGTTGTGAAGCAACACTAGGGCTATTTTGGGACGGACCTCGTAATTTTGAACCGCGGTCGGATGACGAGGACGACACCTGAGCTGGCACCCTTCTCTCCACACTACACCACAGCAGCGGGAGGACGTTTGGCATGACGGATTTAACGTGCAACCGACCCCCTTACATGACGGTTCTTCGGTGGAATCGGGTCTCGAACCTGAAACCCTACGGCTCACAAGCCGAGACCTTACCACCAGGCCACTGCGGCCTTTGCTGCCGTCAAAGTTGGCAGTAACAGATATCCGTGGCGGAATACTATTTAGGTCCTTCAGGAGTGTTGCTCTCAAAGGAAAAGGAGACGAGAATGAAACCAGCTGTAAAATCTTACCAAACAATAAAGTCATCAGAAAGCAGAAGTTTTTCATGCACAACGTTGGGAAGTGCGAAATCCCATACGTGACAGTTCAGAGTAGTTACTGCTTCATCTAAGGTAAAATGTGCCTAATCGAACCACAAAATGTTCTAAGGTCACCCACTGTCAATGATTATTTTGGCCAGAAACCGGTAAGCAAAATTGTTCAATGTGTTGCTACAGGTCTTGAGAGAGCAGCTTTTGCTCCATGTGGATATTTTATGGATAGCATTTGAAAACAGATTACAGAACTTTTCATACTTTAAACCAAGGGAGAGACAAATCACGTGAACACCACTCCTCATTTGTCTAAGAATATTCAGAACCGGCAGCTGTTTCAACCACAGCAACAGTGACTTCATCCACACTTTTATTATTCTGAAATCCATTTTCATCTTCTTCCTGGCAGCACACGCAACTCCCAAATCTCTTCAAATTTAGTAATCATCTTTTTCAATCCTCTGTTTGATATATGCAAATTTCACAAACCTTTCAAACATAAATATTCTTGCAGTGCAGCTAAAACCTTACTGCAGTTACTTTTCTCTCTAAAAACACCACAAAGAATAATTTTACAGTATTGACTACTGGCATTTTAAAACATTTCCCATTTATATAACAATCCTTTTACACAGCACAAATAGGGCCATATGATGGATAAAATTTAAACAATTATTTTTTGCAATCCCTCCCTCCTCATAACCTAGTTTTAATGGAGTTATATCAACCGGAATGTTATTTGCATCAGTGTGAGTAGGGTCATTTTAATTATAACCACCATATATATTAATATTATTTACAAGAATTTTACATCATTGAGCCTTGAAATACGAAAGCAGAAAGGCTTTTTTAAGCGAGCTCACTTAACATAAAACAAAGTAACAATTGAAAATTTTTTTTCAGTATATGCAGCAATCCAAACTGCAACTTTACTGAGTGTTAATTCATTGAAAGGAACAGTGTACACTGTTGTTAAATGTAACATTTTTACATGGTGAATCTTAACAATTCTAAGGTAGGTAATGTAAGTTGTATCATAACATGATCAATAATCTCTTAATCTAGATTTTTAATTTTCTAGAATTCGAATTTTAATTTTTTTAAATTTTCTCAAGTTTAAACATTAAGTTATCAATACTCTGATTATCAAGTTCCTTTATTTAATTTTAAAACTGTCTATTTAATATTCATCTTCAATGCAATAATCAATATTTATGTCACCTATATCATCACATCTTTATAAATTTCATAAATCAAAATATTTATTAAAGTGTAAAATTTTAACTTAAATTAGACTCCAATTATATAATATTACATTTACAGAAAAACAAGTTACTAATGAGGGTTGGGCTAACATATGGTATTTCAGAACATCAAAAAACAGCTTTTACAAGATTACATAATTCACATAACAAAGAATAGTGTAATAAGTCAAAATATTTATATGTGAAAATAATGGAATTATCAATACCGTATGTATGTTAATTAGCTAATACTAAAAATGTCCTAGAGGAAGAAAAAGTACATTCTTAGCAAAAAATTCCTTCCTGTTCAATCTATGGGACAATAACAGACTCAGTTATTGGATATGAAGGTGTTGGGTTTGTGACTCAATTCTTCCAAAAATTCGACTTCGATTATAAATGTGAGCCTGGCGGATTGATGTTGCTGGGTTCAAGTTGAAGACAGCGTGCAAGCTAAGGTAGTTCCCTTGAAGTATTTAAAATTATATCAACAAATACTAGTATAGATCCAAAATGGCATTATGATCAATCAATAAGCCCATATCATATCTACATCAGTGCTAAATTCGAATTAATGAAATATAATCACCATACAGCCAATTTATATTTTTTGGATATCTTTTACCTTATGAATTTGAAATGAATATGGAATAATTACCCAATAAATAAAGATTTATAATAAATAAAAGGGGAAACACTGCAATTCTATAAAGAACATTTTCGAAAGTTATTACTTTTTCCATAGTAGAAATTAATATATCTCTTAATCAAATTATTCCATTTCCAAATAAGGCATTTTCAATACACAGAAGT
Organism: Argiope aurantia; assembly: GCA_026543865.1. Classification (NCBI taxonomy): domain Eukaryota; kingdom Metazoa; phylum Arthropoda; class Arachnida; order Araneae; family Araneidae; genus Argiope; species Argiope aurantia. Next base: position 287,017 of record JAPMOR010015793.1, read on the forward strand.
TGAGAATTTTATAAATATCTACAAGTATAATATTAATCTTAACTGATATTCTTTTTGAAATATATTATAATCTCTACATTTTGAGAAAAATGAAAATTTATATCAATTATTAATAAGCAAGACTTGATACGTAAAAGAAGAAAATGGATCTTTTGAAGCTAATTCTAACTAATCCTTGCCTGATTTCCAAATAATTCATAGTTAAATTATAGACTTTTAATCTCAAAACTTGAGCAATGCACATATAAATATTAATACAATTTGAAAAGTGAAATAATTTATATAAAACAATTTGCAGTTAAGATAATAAATTATTTTATAAATTTAATAACTGTAAAGTAATGGATCAACACAAGTGAAAAAAGAAGAAAGACTTAAAATTTTGTCAATTTATTACTACTATATATTTAAAATCATAAAAACTAAAATAAATAAATTTTTAAGAAATTGTTCAATCACAAATATTATACAAACTGCTTTCTTTTCAAACTTATAAAACCGCATTTAGTTGCATGATACTTGACTGCCTAAGAGGAAAATAAGCCTGATCCATTAATCGAATGGTAAAAATAGATACATTAGGAAAGTTATCAAATAATTAAATTTCAATAATGAAGGCAAAGTAGATAAATATGATATAAAGAAGAAATGTAAATGAAACTTCAGTTTGTTTATCAATTATTCACTTTAATTAAATTAATTCTAAATGGGGGATAACTGGATGGGCCACACAATTCTAAATTCAGCTCAAGGATAATACCTAGCCCAGTATCGTACTTTTTAAATAAGTATAAGGATCTTCGATTCCCAAGATTAAATTTTTTTTTATGAGCTATCTCCAAATGTATGTCAATATTTAATTGAATCAAATCTCAATATGACAACTATGTGGTGCCAACTGTACCACATGCCCAAATGAATTAATGAGCAAAAACATTAGATTAAAATTTCTATTGATACTTTTCTTTCCTGTATATTAAGTCTGTTTGAAACAAAGTATCCATAATGTTAGTTTTCAAATCGCAAACTTTTACAATGAGCAATATTAATTTTTTTCTAAATAAAACAAATATTAACATAATCCATCCTTGTTCTAAACAGCTCTTTCTATATAATGCTATTTTCTGAAAACTTCCAATTTCAAAGAATAGTTTCTAAAAAAATGATGTACAATTACATTAGATATATATTACAGAAAAGTGAATAACTTCATCATACAGTATGTAAAAGGTTGTTGAAATCTAAAACGGTTTATTCATAAGTTAAATTTTACATACCTAAGGCTGCATCATCTAAGTTATTTTCCACACCAAACCTGCTGTTAGAATTTTGTATCACAGGATTACTTTGAGCAATTTCATTAAGTTTTGGCAAATAAGTGGATGCAGTAATCTGGCCCTATGGAAATTAATGAAATTTAAACTGCTATGAAGATGAACAGTAAGAATTTAGTAACAAAAAATTCCTCACACAGCAGATATAAAAGTTATAAACAATATTTACGCAATGCATCCGAAAACGTAAAATAATTTGAAATTTAAGTGTTCAGTGATTATTTTTATTGTTTTAATTCTTATTAAAAATTAAAATAATGTTCTAATAATCACATATTTTTTATTGAAATTTTAAGCTATTTATTTCAAATTATTAAAACAAAGAAGATTAGCATGCCAGAGTATAAAAATGTTATAAAAAAAATTAGTCTTGAAAACTTGTCTAGGACAAATGCAAATAAAGCATACAAACATTCTAGTGAATATTGAGAAATTCTTATTCCATAATGAAATTTTTGATTTGTTTAAATGTTTTTAAATTAACTGCTTTTATCCCAAATCAGCAAATTAGATGTATGAAAGCATATTTTAAACCACTAGATAAAACAATTTCTTTTGACGCTAAAAATGTACAAAACTAATACAAAATCGGAACGCTCAGAACAATATTTATATATATACAATGCAAATAAGAAAAAGATAACGATACTACTTTCATTTTACTGAATAGATAATACATTTTTTCCCCTGAAAAGGCCTACATCAATATTTCTAATTATTTATATAGGACAAGAAAAAATATCAATTAAGATGTGTAAAACAGATTTAGAAATACAATATCCTTAAAACAATGACGTTCATAAATTCATACCTTACGTAACAATTCCACGATAAAATGTCCCAAATAATCAACACCTTGGGCTCCAATTTTCCGCAAAACATCGTATCCCTGATCCCATAAAGACCCAATATGTGCATCAAGTACCTAAAATAAAAATTGTTTTAAATATGAAAGCATATTTATATCATTATCATTGAACTGAAGAGAGTATTTAAAAAAATTTTAATATTAGACATATTATCTTGAGCTGGTACAGTTTGAAACTTAAATAACAGTATTCGAATTAAAATTATTAAAAACTTTAGAAAAATAATTTTATATATTTATATACCAAAGAATGCTTCATTTTATTGTAGTGGAAATCTTCCATAATCTGATATATTCTGGGTAATCAATTTAATTTCCATCCTGTAAGGAAATAAATTCGCAAAATTAAAAACTCTTTCTTTTTTTTTTATCATAGCATTCATTTTGTGTGTTTAGTGGAATAGGAAAAGAAAGAATTGCCACACGCACATATACTAATCTAGCTTTATAAGAAAATCGGCGATTAATATGGGCTGAAATACCCGATGCCGAAGTCGATAAGGATTTGCATGAAGTTATAGACGAAAAATATGACACATGAACTTTATGGTACACTGAATCACCATGAATGATAGAAAGAAAATGCTCTAAGCGATATACTCGAGCATTAATATTCAACACAGTTATAGGAAACGATGGATATCCTTTATACAGAAGATTAGATGGTGATAAGCAACCATGCAAATACGAAATGATGGCATCGAGGCAGAAAATTGTGCCATATTCGTTTTTGCTGTCAAAAACATTTCCACATAAACATTGAATACTTGGTTCAAACATATCGATGAAATCGCACAGTATCAGTCTAGAAGATTTAAAAGCAGCAATGATGTTCTATGGCGAATTCTTTCAATTTCTATTCAAGAATAAAATCCAACTGTTGTTCACTTAGCAGTGCATATAGAAAATGAGCACCACCTTTATTTCACAACTGAAAATGTGCAACAAATAGTCTTGAACCCATCAGCTGCAACGTTGACTGCTTTCTTCAAGTTATGTCAAAATGACGTGTTTGCGAATACACTGCTGTGTTCAGAAGAGCGTACGTATTATACATGGAATGGGAGAATCCTCTGAATGACAAAGAAGGAAAGCCAGTCGACGAACAAGCTAGCATATTCATAAAAATTACGATAGGCAGACATGCATCCCAATTAAGATAAATGTTTTTTTCTTCACATGTTTTTGGTAAATATGCCCGATCCAACCTTTCCAGTAACTGAGAATTGTTAACACATGCCACTTTCCACAATGCACGTTCAAATCTCAATTTGCTGGAAAACAATCAGCACTAGAATGTATGCATTAATGATGCATCCAAATTAAATTCGTGCATTTAATGTAATCATACTGACTGCACCGCTTGCTCTCCTTCATATCTCTAACAGAGTTGTGGAAGAAATTTAAAGGACGGTGAATGAAAAAAGGATTATATAAAAAACAGTTATAAGATTGAAAAATCACCATTGAAATATCTTTACATTAAAAACAGAAAAATAATAATTTTACAAAAAGTCCATTGAATGCGCGAATTTTTAAATCAATTTAAAATACAGTGTATTTAAAAATAAAAAAAGAACATGAATAAGAAAATGCAAGCTCTTTTAAACTGCTTAAAAATAAAGCGCAACATATAATTCAGTCACACAAATGGAAATAAAACGTATCCATTAAAAATAATCTTAATCTTAAATAAAAAATAAAATATTGCAATAAAAAATATGTAATGAAATTGGGAAAGAGCATTTTTTAAAGATACAAAACAAGAAAAATTATACACTTTTAGAAATATAAAAGCGCATACTACAGAAAAGCACGCGGGTTAAAACGAAAAGAAGGCATATTTACCACCGTTATGCAAAGCAATACCTTCAATTTCAAAAAAGAAAAAAACATTCGTAAAACATTGTCAGGACTGATTCTCAATAGTCATGAAAAATCGATCGATATCGAAATTACTCAAAATTCGATAAGTATCGAAATACAACATATATCAAATATTGGATAAATATCGAAAATTCGATAATATCGGCAAATCCGATATGTATTGAATAATCGATAAGTATCGGCAATTCGATATGTATAAAACAATATGATAATTCGATAAGTATCGTAAGTTTGATCAAGACCGATCGAACACTCAAACTAGTTTTGAAAGAAGTTGAGCAAGCAATGCAAGCGAAAAGTGGTGGTATAGCAGCATTTTTTTTTTTAATGCGAGTAAGCTTGAGTGAGAAATTGCGAGCTGCGGATAAAATTGTGGATTTAATCTGAACTAAACCTTTTTGCTTTTATTTCTGAAGATGAATATTTAGCGATTAAACAAAGGGCAGTCAACAAACCTTCTGATAACCGCAATTATTTTTCCATAATGGTATCATTCAGTTAGGGAACAGGAAACAGTTTATTCCAAAATGAAATGCTTAAAAGAAGTAGTTTTATATATTAGAATATGACATGAATATTTATAGAAATATTATCAAAAGTTATGTATGAAAGTGAAAAGGGATGAAAAGCAACAAAAATAAACACTAACCCATAACCAAAATGAAATCGAAAATGCAAATTAATTGCAAATATCGATTTATTGTATCGCGATTAATCGTGAACCATTAATCATGATGATGCCTTCGATAGATCGGTATTTTTCGAAAACTGGCATCAAAAAATCTCTCCCCCCGCCCCCTTCAATAAATCGAAAATCAGCGCAGCCCTAGTGGCGACCCGTAATGACGTAATTATATACAAATATACGTGTCCATTTACAAAACGCATTATTATGTCTTTATTGATTAGCTGAAATATTATCGTATCAATTGCCAAAAATTGGGAATGGAATGGCGCCGGCTGAACTAACCTCAAGACGAATTTCATTGCCTCATAACTTCCTCATTTTAGTGACATCAAAAGAATTGGATGAAAAAGTATTTCGCATTATTCAAACCAATTACAAGAATCACGATTGGCTGAGTGAACTATTTATTTTTGAGGCCCAAGAACAAAGACATTCAAATTGAAGCAGTCATATGCAAGTCCATCGACACTATTGTGGAAGTAGATGAAGCGGTAAATTATACAATTTTTGGATTCACTCGATTTGCCAAGGATGCCACACGCTACTGCACGAACTGCAATTGAAAGCTAATTATCATTCTGCGAAATATCAGCCAGCCAAAACGGCATGTGGATTGCAGTACAAAAAATTAATGAGCAACGTTGCAGATGTAACAATCTTGACCAGACCTTTCCTAAGTGAAGATGTGATTCTAACGGATTTCAATTTTAAAAACTGCAATACCCACTTCAAATGGCGTTTGCAATCAGCATCAACAATGCTTAGAGCCAATTTTTAGAATCGTGCGGTTTAGATTTAGATACAGATTGCTGCTCACATGGAAAATTATAATAAGCGTGTTATGGAGTCGTCCAATAGACATTCTCTATACCTGCACAAAACACGCAACAACAAAATATATTGTATAACGACAAACATTGTAAAATTAAGCGTATTAGAAACGTGCGCTCTCTTTTCTTTCTTTTTAACCTAACCAGACTGAATCACAGCAATGTGTTGTTGGGTACAGCTAGTTTTAAATGAAGATTTAGATGATTCCAGATCCTAAACATTTTGGAATACCGGGTACAAACACAGGAAAATGATTCAGCAGGACGTGCCGATTCCTTCCCCATGTCGCTATACTGCGGAAAAGACGCGAATTGGTGAGAAGTACAACAAAGAAAAAAAAATTAATAAAATTGATACCTTCCATTCCCGTATGGAGTTTAAAAGTCATAAAAAATTATGAAAATCAACTCTCTAATTTTTAAAATATCAAAAATTTTATCAAGTGTTTTTATAGCATTAGTATTTACTCGACTTCTTAAGAGTCATAAAACTCATTGTATCAGTCGAGAGCTTCCGGTTGCACATTTCCTGCAAAAGTAAACAAAAAAATTTATGAAATTATGTTTGTAATTTTTAGTTTATAAATCATCATCATCACACTTTTCACGCATTATATTATCGGTGAATTACAATAGCTCGATGTATATACATAACAGAGGGTTATTTATATATCAAATATGTGAACATTTTGTTTATTAATTTTTCTAATTTGTAGTATGAAATTGCAATATCTTTTGTCAGCAAACAATCTAAGACAAGAGTGCAGGAAAAAAAAAAAATTAAGAGACTTAAGGAAACCATTTCAACAATTAAAATACCTTTAAGTGTCCCCAATTTATTCTTTTTTCTCACAAGATGATACTTGGATCTTTTGATGTATGAGCATAACAATCTGAATTCCTTTGTTGACCAAAAAACCCACAATAAGGATCAAAAGCATATTTAAGTTGAAATCAAACTGACTGGTTATACATGATCACCGCAAACTGTCACAGATATAAATACGCCTCAGTAAGGATCATGATCAATATTTCAAATTCACAAACAGATAAATGCAGTGAAAAATTGTCTATCCAAAATCTTAGCAAACTGTCACATTTTAAGTGGCTTAGAGGGAGAACTTTGAAACCGCCCTTGTCACTGCTCACCAGAAAATATTTCACCGAGTTCAAAATTCGCGTTAAAAGCATTGAAACTAATCATTATTTCAAACTTCCTCAAAACGTTATCGCAAAATTTCCTTAGAGACTTTACATCTCTCCCCCCCCCCACACACACACATACCTTGAAGTTGAGAATCCAATGTTCATCATGATACTGGATAGCACGAAACACTTCACTCAATTTAAAAAAAAAAAAAAGTAGTACAGAGAGGGGAAACAAATTAGATCTTACAGGTTAGAATATTCCGACAACGAACAATGTTGAACAATTTTCACAAGTTGTTTTGCTTTAAAATAAGAGATGTATCATTTTTTATAACTAGAAATCTGATCCATCCATTGATTGATAATACCGAATTTTCTCCTTCATTCAGGAACAGGGTGGCCAGCATTTCTGCTGTTTGAATTTCCTTGACATTTCGAGGTTTTTTTAAAGAAATTTCCCTGACATTTTTCAGATGTTTTTAATATCTTCAGAACGATGTCGCTTTATTTTATTCTTCTAAATTATTACACAATATGCTCTTAACTTTACTTGAAAAATTATTCTACTTTTTTAACTAAAATCAATGCAAAATAAAATTTATTTCTCAGAAAAAAACATCAGTTTCACTTATTGAATTTCAGATACGCTTCAATTATGCGAAACCCTTTCCTCTTCTTGCAAATATATTAACCAATATTAAAAGATACATGCCCATCTAGACCAACTTTCAACCAACCAGACATATCTCAGAACCGTTTGTCAAAATTACTCACAAAAAATGCAGTACAAAAACATATGCACATTGGCGGAGTGCGAAAGAATGAAATGATTTGTTTCCTTCCAATGGGGCCTCCCCTATCCATACTGTTTACCAATGCGCCAATCAGAAATGAACAATAATTTTACTAATAGAAAAAAAATTCACTTACAAATACAAAATGAAATCTCTGCATCAAAAAAAAATTCTTCAATGAAATCGAAATTACATTGACTTTTAGCTCACCAACTATAATAATAATATTAAAAAAATCGCTTGCACGCTGGCTTAATACTTAACCCGTAAAATAGAGCAAAAAGTGGAAAATTGGTATTTATCAATTTTTTTATTCTTTATTGCATAAAAAGAAAATTGTTTTGGAAATGTAAACTTAAAAAAAAAGAAATAAAAAGATATGATGAATGAATTTTGTAAGTTTTTGTGGCAAACAGTTTCATATACATCAAACCATATAAGAAAATGCTGCTCTTCTCTTTAAAAAAAATTTTTTTTGAAAAAATTACAAGAGACATGCGTACTTATAATGTATGAAACAATTTAATTTCTCGTATTTATTATTATTTTGAAATTATAGAGCATTTTGTTGAATGTATGGGGAATTTTAAACGAACATAAAATAAAAATATTAGCAATAACGTCCATTTCATGTCGTCCATAGCGTCCATTCATGTGAAGAATTTAGTAATCGTGTTCATAATATTTAAAAATAAACAAACGAAAAATGTTTTAAGGAAATAATAGCAATAACTTCCGATATTTCATAATTCAACAAAAAGATCTCCGAGAAGAGGAGGAAAATAATTATTGCAAAATATTTATTTAATTAAAATAAATTGTTTTGAAATTATAATAACGGGTCAATATTTTACAACGTTTTGAATATTAATACAAAAAATTCATACTTTCGCTCTCGTAACACACGGTATGATCGATTTGACGTTCGAAGGAAGAAAAGACGGCGGCAGAGGAATAGCTCCATAAATATTTCTTTTAATTAAGCTTAACAGGAACAGGAACTACGTTCTAGACTGCCTTTCCCCATAGAATGCAAAATCATTTTCGCTAATTATGTCGATAAATTGTCGTTCAGAAAAAGAAAAAAAAAGCAAACAAAAAACTTACGGCGAAAATATTATATATTTATGCACATCTGTAATAAATTATATATGGTGGTTAATCTTTCTCTTTCTAAGTCTGATTTAGACTCTTAGTAAAATTTTGATTTTCCTTAGTAGCCAACGATGTTCCATTCACTTATGTTCAATACGATTTAAAAATCTAAAGGGTAGCGCTGATTAGAAATATCGCAAACAGGGAACAGATTCGATAAACGACGCCATTGCCTGTAATTCTGAGTAACTTTAAAGTTTCATCGAATGAGAAGAAAGAGTGAATTGCCATGCAAAAATTTTAAGAGACAAAAATATGTTTTAAGAATTTATTTAAGGAACAAAAATGCGTTTTCTTCGAGGACTCTTAATATTTTTACCTTCTTAATAAATGATGTATACAATGAAAAAGTATTGCTATCGTCACAAAATTCTAACTCGAGATTTTGACGAATCTCCAAGTTTCAGATCTCCTTAAATCCAAAAACATTTTTATCTGTCTCAGAACATAATAACACAAAAAGGCAAAGAGCTGGACAAATGAAATTTGGAACCAAATTTGTAGATATCTATCAAATTTTGAACGAAATCCATTCAAAGTCAAAGGAAGCCTGTCAAGATTTACAGTCAAGCCGAATACAAGTTACACATACAAGTACTTTCACAAGTATGTAAACACGATAACTCAAAAGCGCAACGACTTAATTAAATATATGAAATTTAGTATATGATTTTGGAATTACAATTCTAGTTCCGGTCAAAATTTGGTTTCAATGGCCGAAAAAAAAAGCGTCTAATATACACATATATTTTCTGGTACTTGTGTTGACGGTATCCCAGCAATTAATCGCCGAAGATCGCAAAGCTATAAGACTCTTTCGTAACTACTGACCACCTTTAGTATGTGATTACATACAGTACAGCCTTGAAGAAAGAAAAAAAAAAAAAGAGCCGTTCTGGTACCGTTCATCGTACAATCATAAAAATGATATTATTTGAAAGAAATCTACGAATTTTTGTAAAGATATTTTTATTAAAAATTTCATAAGGGGCCATCTTTAAATTGAAATAAGAACAAAATTCAGAATTTCCAACGGTAACACCTATTTTTCTCATCAAATTTCAAAACTACATCAAAAGTTCTTGCCAGAAACCAAATTTTATTAGTCTAGGTCTATTCGTTTCAAAATTTAGAGCTAACAAAATTTTGATTAACTAATGTTAAAATAAAATTTTGAACTTATAATCTTTAAAAAATAATAAAATTATTGACTTATTTACTTAATATAGTCATTTTTTGTTATAAAACATAAAATATTCTACACATTTTCCACACATATATATTATAAAAAAATAATTTCTAAAATGCGAAATTTTTTTTAATTAGATTAAAAGATTTTAAATGGTAACACACTCAAATCTAGGTATAAATCGAAAGACACGTTTATTTTATGAAGGCATGCAACATTTCAGTTCATTAATACAGGTAGTTTTTCCGTTATATTAAGTTTTCTGTTTTGCATCAAAAACGATGCATTTAGCGGCGCATTTACAAATTTCAAAAAGTCGATACCATTTTATTAGGCATTCAAATGCAGTCAACTATAGATTTCGAGAATCAAATAACAATTTCCATATTATTATAATGAAAGAATATACATAAAAAAAATTCCATTAGTGGCAAAAAATATGAAATCAAACTAAAAAAAAAAAAAAATATTCCACTCCCATAATACTTTATTTAAAGTCACCGTTTTTAAATGTGAAAGGTAATCTCTATAATTACGGCAAGCTAGAATTTTTTCTCTTCGGCTCATATAATGTCATTCACAGAATAAAAGAAATGACTGAAAGAGGGAAATATTATTTCCCAATACTTAATAGGACTGTAAAATTAAATAAATTTTACAAACTTACTGACCAAATTATTTCTCTTTATAATGAATGCATTACGAACTCCTTATTGTATAACAAAAAAGGCAATTTGAGTTTAATTTTATTGATGTTTATGTAGTCAATATTTCGTACAAAAGTCATAAATTTCATAAAATCATTTGCTGTGACTGTAATTATTATAACAATTTACATAATCATAAACGGAATAAAGAAAATATTCAAGCATCAAAACATTTTTAGATAATGTAATTAGTATTAATTTTTTGGATTCAAAATGTATTTTACATTTGTTCCATATCTCTGCAAAAACGAATCACTTCAAATTATTTTAATGAATCCCGAAGTATTTCAGATTACCGCTATTTTGTATAAATCTCAGCATTTGTATTTAAATCAAGAGCAGAAGAGGATCAAATAAAATTTTAAAATAATAATTTTCAATCTACTTGAAAGTCGAAATAAATACACTTCTTGAAAAACAAAGTTTTGTAAGAATTTCTTTTGAAAAGCAAAAACATTTTATTACAAAATTTCGAATGAAATACATTTTTTAGTTCATACTTCTTTTAAAAGATTTGACCCTTACAGGGAAGATAAGAAGTCATAAAGGACTTGTAAAATGTTTACATAGTTTTTTTCAAATAATTTTGTTTAAGCGAATTAAAGCATTGATTTTGTATTCTCTTGAAAATATTTCTACCTTTAAAGAACGAAAATTTAAATCTATCAAAAATTAAATCTATGTCAAATCTCAAATTAATAAATATAATAATGTTGTTTCTGATAAATTACTTTGGTCTTTTATTGATGTTTATTACTCCCATTTACACTACTGGTCAAAAGTATTGCAAGTTTGAGAACTTTCACGTTCTTTCAAGAATAAGCCCCCCAAAAGTAATTTTTTTTTTCATTTAAAGTGATATTTTTTAGTATAAAAGTGGTAGAGAAGTTTTAAGCTATTGCTTTATCCATTGTGAAACAATCGTCTGCAACGCTTGTGTCATCCTGGTAGTTTATTATAAAATCGCTCCGACTGCGAAAGATTTCATTTCGTTTGTTGCGCTGTCAAAGTGCATTCGCTATGCATTGCTTTTCAATTTAAACTGTTCATTTCGTTTTAAAATGTGTGAATTAACTCGTGAGAAGCAACAAGCTGTTATTTTAATGTACCAAGGAAACATTTCAAATATTAGGATTGTTCATCGGTGCGATTCAGTGAGTTGACTATTTCACACCTCAGAAAAAGATTCAAAACCGAAGGAACCATAGATAAAAAGCCTAGAAGTGGTCGTCCGAGGTTATCTTCCAAACATGCTGATGCTACATTGACATGATTATGCCGTAAAAATGGATTTGCAAGTTCTAGTACACTTACAAGAGAATGGAATGAATCCACGTCTGTCATTGCCAGTCCCAGAACAGTTCGCAGGAGGTTCTGTGAAGCCCGTTACAAGGCACATGTACCTAGAACAAAACCAGTTCTGACGAAAGCAATGCGGGGAAAAAAAAAAAAAAGATTGGGAATGGGCCAAGGAGCACAAAAATTGGAGTATTTCGGAATGGACACAAGTTATATTCAGCGACGAAAGTCGCTTTTCTTTAATGTCTGAAAAGCCTGACCATGTTTGGCATAAAGCAAAGGAGAGCATGAGGCGATAATGCCTGTTTCGTACATAAAAACACCCAGAAAGCGTAATGGTGTAGCGGTGCATGTTATATCAATCAACAAGACGACTTCATTTTGTACAGGGAACCATGAATGGTGACAAGTATATTGATGCGCTTAGTGATCGATTGCTTCGTAGTGCTTGTAAAATGTTCCCAAGGCAGAAATGGATATTTCAGCAAGATCTAGCACCTGCCATACTTCGAGAAAGGTTAGACAAACTTTAAAATTAATTTTAAATTTCGTTTCAGTTTAGTTCTGACCTCTGCATCGAAACATTTGTTATTTTAGGTTAAGGCTGCATTTGCAAAACATGGCAATAATGTTCTCGCATAGCCAGGAAACTCGCCAGATTTAAATCCCATTAAGAATTTGTAGAGTATAATGGAAAAGAAAATAACTGAGAATCACCTTAGAACAAAACGAGAACTTCAGGGAAAAAATAATTAAAGTTTAGCACCATGAAATACCGTACGAAGTGTTGTAAAACCTTGTGAATTCCAAGCTTAACAGAGTGGCTGCTGTGATCGAAGCCAGAGGCGACCCAACCCGATATTAAATGCTTTTCAGTTAACTTGAACTCTTTTATTATCTTTTCTAATCAAAAGAACTTGAAATTTTTTCTTTACTTCATTTTATTCCGTAAAATCAAAATGGATTCTGATACTGCAAACCTGTATATGTTGTTTGTATTTTATTCTTCTTGAAAATAATTTTTTTTTTGTTCAATAACTTAATTATATCTTACCTTTAGACTGATTTAACATATAGACATAAAAAATATCACTTTAAATGAAAAAATATTACTTTTGGGGGGCTTATTCTTGAAAAATACGCGAAATTTATCAAATTTGCAATAATTTTGACTAGTAGTGTAATATATTAGGTTGATAAGTGCTATATTTTTTTCTATTCCAATTTAATGGAATTCGTTTAATTGTGTTTAATCAAAAAGGTTGTAAAGTAATTTTTCGATTATTAAGAAGGTTACTTCTTAAAGCTATCTAAAGAAATAATTACTTCTATAATTATATAGTCATAATTATTCCTATAATTATGCATGCTTTTACATTTTTGATCATATCAGAAGCAGCAAAATATATGAAGCGTAATGTATCAAAAAAGTGCTACAGTAACAGAATTTAAAGAATGTAGAAAAAATGAATGAACATTTATTAATGTTCTGAGGTTTGTGTTCCAAGTTTGTAACATACATCTTGTATACTTGTCTTCATATAATGAAATCTCTTGTAATCAAAAAACATATATATATATATGGCACAGAGTTGCCAGCGCACCAGTGAAGAAAAGAAAACTTATATACATTTTTCAATGAATCAAATGACAACTTTTTTACAAGCTCGTAAAATGAATTTGTGTATCATTTTATATCTATTTATGAGTAGAAAGCAATGATAATAGAAATAGCATATACTGATAACAAAATGACTTAAAGTACAAAAAGAATGAAAATCTGATAACTTATTCTTCTCTCAATTGGTAGAATATTAATTTCAGCACTAAAATTTATTTATTTTTTCAAAAAATAAAAGATATATTTTATTTTATTACTTTCACTTTTATATCAAAACTTTTCATTTTGGTGTTTTCTTAGATTCAGATTCAGGTGAATTTTACACAAAACTTTCAATTATATCATTTCATTGAATAATTTTTTGTGAAAAAGAAACTAATTTCCACCAGAAGATTTCACCACTAATATTCTGCCATGCATCCAGTAGCAATCGATTGTAATATGTAGATATTAAATTTTCAGATAATTTTTAAATGTCACAAAAATAAGCTAAAAAAGTACTATAACCAATTTCCAGAGAATGTCTAAAAATTACACATCAAAAGTTGGAACCGAGTCCTTAACATAAAATGTCGAATATCTTCTGATATAGTTCTGGTATATTAACCATAATTTGTAGTTCAAGTAATTCTTCTATGAGAAATTCGTTCATGACTTCCAAACGGGATGCAACTATAGAAAATTTTAAATATGTAGATATCCCCTCATGTATAATTTAAGCATAGAATATTCTAATATTCATTATTATCTTTAAAATGATAAATTTAGTTTCCATGTATGAAGGCTGACAGCAAAATAAATCTACGTAGCTCTCTTCCCCCCCCCTCGTGATCATACATCATAATATTGCATAAGATAATGCAAGAAAATTATTGCGATGATTAGGCACTAAAAATTGCAAACTGAAGTAGTTTCAAACATTTATTGTTCACATTGCAAGAAATATGCAACTGGAAATTATAAACTGATTTTAAGAAAATAAGTTTTATTACTCTTAAGAAGTTGAATACTTAACAAATAATGCTATAAAAAATAATAGAAAAAAATGTTAATATTTTAAAAATTTATGAAAAATAATAATTTTCCACTTTTTATAACAACCCATAAGGGAATGAAAGATATTTTATTCATTTCCTTTTCATAATTATATTTCTCACTGATTCACAATTTTCACACGGTATAGCAATATGAAAAAAAAAAAAAAAAAAAAAAAAAAAGGCATTAAAAGCATTTCGTTTTGGTCTACTTTCCTGTATACATCAATGGTGCAAAATTTAAGTGCTTGTCAATAAAGTACTAGGCCTTTTAAAAATACTGAAATGATATATATTTTTTATTTGAAATACGACAGATAAGAAATAGGTTATACAACATACTCCACGAAGAAACTAGAAACTAGTAATCAATTTAAGACAGTGCAAGTTTATGTTAGAAATAAAATCCTGCTGGTTTTCAACGGCAACCTCTCTCTGATTTTGTCTCAGCATCGTAATGGATGTTGGCAAGCTATACTTATATGCCAGTTCGAATCATTGTTTGCTATGAATTTGCATGTCTCTATAGATGATAAACTAAAATCGTCGCATATATAAATAATAAGATAAAAAATATGTCGTTTGTTTTTTTAAGTAGATAGACTTATAGGTATAGTGCCTATTGCAATGGTTCTCTTCCGAAAAATTTCAACAGATCTTTACCAATCATGATCCCTAGAACCAAAAACCACTTTTCATTCAAAATTGTATATAATTATATATATATGCATATAATGCTTTGCTTTGCCCATATTATCTTGGTAACAAGATAACTAGAGTAATTTTGTTTAGATTTTAAACACCTTGAAATATGCTACAAGAAATGCAAAAAACTCAGACAAGTTCACAGATGGGTCATCTAACACAATGGGGGTTGCAATTTTTATTTCCCAACAACTCACTTAAATAGTAAATGAATCAAATTAGCAACTCATTAATACGGGAAACTTTTGTACTTAATTTCTTTGATAACTACTTAGAAGTTAGGGACTAAAAAAATTATCTTTAACTGCTAATTTGGCCAGTTTCTAATATCATACTTAAAGTTTGGGGGGAGGGGTAATAAAACTTCTAAACTCATTTCATTTCTATCCTTTGAAATTGTTTCAATGCATTTGACATGGTCTAAAGGTTAAAAGTTTGAATATAACCAATTAAATAAAAATATAAGAGAAAGATTTAATCATGTTTTTTTAATTCTTTTGAATATATTTTAATGTTATCTTTTTCTTGGAAGCTAGTATATGAGTTTGTTTTATTCCTCTGGAAAAACAGGAGAATCATGTATGAGCTTTCAAGCCAAAACAGAAAAAATTGATAGCCAAATCTACCATTCTCGTGAATAGTTTTTTCTCCTTTTGACATAAAGCAAATTATATTCAAAAAATGCATTTTCTTCGTAACAATATTCATAAAAGCGACATATTACTGACACAATCACTTATTACAAACAAGAATTCTAGCCAAATGTATCAAAACTCACCAATATATATATATATATATATATATATATATATATATATATATATATATATATATATTCAAAGATTAATGGATTTAGCAACTTATTGTTAAAAAAAATATTACAACTTAGCATCATATATCACTATGCACCCAATCCTCTTAGGTAATAGACTTATTCTTTATATGTGATTAAATACAGTAAGAAAAATTTAATTTATACTTCAAAATCCAAAGAAAGTAATTTGCTGCAGAGTGTCAATTATCTTGTCAAAATGTAAAATAGGTTTCTGCTCAAATTTTGAATTTTATTTTGCATTATTCATTATGCAAAGAATAATTTTTATGAAATTCAGCATATTATGTGCAACATTTCATTTAAATGCATTTTTTTAATGAATTGTTCATTACTCTGGACCTTATCTTAATTTGACAATTCTCTGGTTTGATGCCTGCCTCGTTACTGAGAATATACTGATTTTTTAAAAAAGATAACCATTATAGTGTTTACCCAAGTATGGGTACTTGTATTAACCGCATAACAACAACTAATCACCAAAAAAAGATATGTTAGTTTATGGAATAAGTTCACCAATGACATGCAGTTATGGGGAAAATAATAGCTTGCACAACTCTGAAGTTTAAGTTATATTGAAATCAGAGTTTTAGTGATTAAGAAATTACTGTTAGAATGTAGATAAATTAGAAATCATTACAATATCCCCGTCTCTTTGAAAGCCTTGTATAATAGCTGGGATCTTACAATCACATGATTCTGCAAAGATGAAGTAGTTTAGTATTTAAAAAGTTTTTTAAATACTCAATTGGTCACAAGTCATGATTCGATACATTTATTCCATATGCAAAAGTACATAATAATTACAAATGCACAAAAATCCAAATGCAATAGCATAAATAACATGAAAAAATGATACAATATGATTTCCATAAATATGTGATTCTAACTTGATTATTCATTGGAGCTACCCCCCCCCCCAAAAAAAAAGATTTATTAGTATCATTGCTCCTCTGCAGTACACTACAGTGATTTAAATCATGCAATATCTCTTCATGGAAGAATGCATGGTACAAAACATAATGCCCATGCCCCTTTTGCCCAGACTTGTGAATAATTCATGTTCTTCAATCAGACTGCAAGAGTTATGACACTTATGCCACTGGTGTTAAATCATGAAATGTCACTGACACAAAACATTTATATCGAAAAATATTTCCTGAAACATAGTTTCTCTTTCGTTTACATATATTGATAAAATTTATTTTATTGTTACATTTTATTAGCAATTCATTTGTTTATGAAAATATCAAGAGTTTTTCTCAAGTTAAAAACTAAAATTTTTTTCAAGTTAGGAGAAAAATTTACAAACATTTTCAATCTCATATTGCCACATTCTCTCTTCAACTGAGTACTCGAAACAACAGAGTAATAAAATAACACTTTATCATATAATTATTTCTGAAATCTGCTTTTATTAAAATATTTCGTCATGCTATTCAGTTTATTACATATGAACTTTTGAGCATTTGTAATTATTTTGTACTCTGGCATATGGAATAATTATTTCAAGCTATGACCAATAACCAATTAAGTTTTTACAAACTGTTTAAATTTACTAAGGTGCATTATCTCCACAGAATCGTAAGATGGCAAGGACTCAATTATGATACTAGGCTTGAAGAGGGGGAAATTGTAATGATTTGTTGTTTGTCAATGTTCCAAAAACAATTTCCTTATCACCTAAACTCAGACTTCATTTGCTCAAAAGAGCATATTTAAATTTCAAATTCGATAGATATGTAACAGATACTGTTATTTTAAAAATCATATATCATTTTGTTTATCGTGCAACACATCTCTCTAATTTTTCGTAATCTGAACTAAAACTTTAACATGAAAAACGGAAGTATTTAAATTTCAATTAATAGAAACATTTTCTGGAAGAGCAGAAAGTAGAATTGTTTAGCATAGAATAGAATACACTCTCACGCAATATTAAGAATTATTGTCAATAAAATTAGTTATCATATACACCTAATTCTAATTTATAATTAAGATATTCTTATACATCCAATAATTTATTACATTAAGGAGTAACAGGATTTAAAAATAGACACACTTCAAAAAAATTTCACTATTGCATACTATAATTGGTCTGCAAACCACCAAAACAAATAATCTCGCACATTCTCTTGTATTAGTTGTAGAGATAGAGATAGAAAACCTGCGAGAGTGTTTTCCCAGTACTTTCCTGCATATTCTATAATAAAGGCGCATTTAAGTTTTAGACATGCTTTTTCCCAACCGACTGATATCTATATTTGACACAGAACAGCAATTGTAGTCACAAAATCAAACACTAGATTACAAAAAAAAATCAAAAACATACCCAAATTTGATATATTTAAGTCATTGCATTTTTGAGTTATCACATTTACCTGCTTCTTTAAGTACAGTCAGACAGGCAGTCCACCCTTTTTTTAATTTGGCTCACAATTTGATAGTGTCTACATTATAGATTATAAATCTGTGAACCAAATTTTAGTTATCTAGCTCCCCTCGTTTTGTAGTTATGTAAACTTATATTCAAAGAGGTGTGCAGACAGACTTCCTCAGAATAGATTTTGTCCAAAAGTTGACAGAAAACTGCAAATTTGGTGTAAAGACCGTATACCAAATTTCATCCATCTAGCTGAAAGCATTTTTGAGATGTCTTTGCCACAGACAGACATAATTCCAAAAGTGTGTTTTTAGAACTCACGGAGGTCTAAAACATCATGATTCGACAAAATCTCGTATAGTATCGAAAAAATGTAGAATTTTTAAAAAATTATAATACTTTCTGTATATTTTATCTACGCGAAAGTAATAATATTCATTTATTGGAAGATATAGCAATTCGATAGTTAGATAAGCATATTTACTAGATTGCATCAACACATTGCTATATGAACAAAACATTCACAAAAGAACATAATAAATGTAGCATCAATTGCCAAACTTAAAAAGACAATATGATGTTTGGAGTTTTTTAAATAGAGAAATAATAACCGTTGACACTTGTTTTTATGTATAGCAGAAAATCACATACATTAAAAAAATTAAACTTGTTTCAAATCACATAAAAAAGCTTCAAAAAAATTTTTTTTGGAAAAATTACTTGATTTACAATGCATTGTTACAATTAAAAGCGTATGGTCCGCTTACTCCATGTTCTTGCAAGAGATCAAGAACCCTATTTAATCAAATATTTGAGAATTTTCCAGCTGTCAAAAAAAAAAGGCATGATCTGAGCACGATCACTGAGTTCGAGTCAAATCTGGACCCAGTTTTCACTTGAATTTATGCACATGCACATAACTTATAAAGCCATACTGAATAAATTCCACGCTTTGTTGATGATTCTATAATTCTTAAATTAGACCAATTCTGAAATTGTTCATTCCAATTCCTTGATTTACATTGATTTTATCTAGGCAATGCGTAGCAGGATCACAATTACCTCCAGTTTCATACTACACCAGCAATTTCTTTTAATTTCCCGCATTTCGGCAGTCAAAATTTCCCCCAAAATTAATATTTAGTTGAACAAACATTGCTTCCTTTAATTAACTTAAAAAAATTCCGTCATTTTTTTTTCCTGATTTAACAGTTGTTTAAATACAAATTACAATTCAAAATTAAAAGTGGGGATGCATTTTGACACTTTATGTTTTGCAGAACTCCAATTACAGTTATGTTCCTCTCTCCACAACAACTGCTTTTTTAAGTCGGTGACTGACTTTTCTAACACTGCAATTTCTGAATCAAACAACTAAAGAGAAATTAAGAATTACACATGCTTTTTATGAAACACCTGTTCTGATGATATAATCTTTTTTTTTTACTTCTTCTGCAATCCATATAAAATTAAACCATTGCAATAAAGAGCAGTACCCCCACTCCACCCCTCAAGCATATTTAGGGATTTTTTTTTCTTTTTATTATTATTGTGATGTACTGGAGTTACAACTACACTAGTGCACATACCAAATATTGTCAATATTATACACCTCCATATATGAATTAACAAATTTGTGATACCGAATCAACAAGATCTATTGATTTTTTACCTGCAAT
Source organism: Argiope aurantia (assembly GCA_026543865.1). Taxonomy (NCBI): domain Eukaryota; kingdom Metazoa; phylum Arthropoda; class Arachnida; order Araneae; family Araneidae; genus Argiope; species Argiope aurantia. The sequence goes on from JAPMOR010015793.1 coordinate 307,171, forward strand.
ATGGAAAATGTTGTTTAAAATTTTCATTATATTAAAATAATGAACAAATTGTTAGTCTCAACATTTAAAAATGGTTAGCAAGAAAAATAATTTAAATACAAATATACATAAAAGTAAACAAAATTAGCATAGAACATGTCCGGTTTCTCATGATGTGATAGCATACGGAGAAACATGCACATTTGGAGTGTCCAGATGACCACAGCTATGATACCAAACAAAAAATAAATAAGAATTTACTTGCTGTGGGGAAGATTTTACAATGTATTGAAAACCAGATTGCTAACTGACATCATCAATCAGTGGTAAGAGGGAGAGTTTAATGTGTATCAAAAAAGGCAGAGTTCAAGGATTATGGGGAAACATGCAGAATATATTTTTTTAAATATTACAAATAACATTTTAGCTTTTATATATTTAAAAAAATTAGCTTTTATATATTTAAAAGAAGAATTTTAATATGCAATGGAAAGAAGATTTCAAAATGAATGTTTCTGCCTTGCTATTTTTATTTTATTTTTGATAGAATTTTTTTCTAAAACTGTTTAAATGTTGAAATTGAAGTTTTGAAATTTTCCATAAATACTTAAAATTACTTTGAGAAGTCTTAAAGAAAAAATTCCTTTGGCAGAAACTTGTATTTTTATTCCTTCTATTGTTTGCAATTGATTTTATAAACAAAAATGCAATAGCAAATGTAAAAAACTTGAACTATATTTCTCCATAGGATAACATTACATTTGAAAATTATAGGTGGCGCGTATATGGCACCCTTAATGCAAACTTGCGGAATTTAAATTCTTTGACTGTACAAAAATATGATAATTTAGAATGGTAATATCTATCTTATGAGATCAAAAGTACCAATAAAGAAATAAAAACACATAAAACAAAATATATGAACTTACTGGTTCATGCTTGCTTAGTTGTGGATTAACAATTTTCTTAAAAATATAAGTTGAGCCTCTAGTAGCAGGGCATATCAACCACAACACAAATGCAATTTTGAGTTCATAATAGAAAGGAAACCTGTAAAGTTTATGAAAGATATAATATTTTTTTTTAAATTCATATTAATTTTTAAATTGAAATAATAGATTTACTTACCAAAATGCTATGAAAATGTCAGCAAATATTTCAACACATGTATACAAAGCAAATACAATCCAATACATCATCCATTTGACCTGTAAAAAAATCAGAAGTTTATAAATATTAATTAAAATATTTTAGCATTAAATACCTTATCTGTAAGTCAATTATTTCATTCATGTTTACACAATTGGTATTAATGCATCAATTAAATGTTGATTCTCTTGCATCAAGTAAAATATTAAATTAGCACTTACATAAAATTTGTTGGCTTCTTGTGGAATTAGATAATTGATTTACTGTTACTATACCATAAAATGTACTAATAACCTATCCTCCAATGCAGTATCATAACTAATATTTTACAGTACTTTTTAAAAAGTAGATAGATATAGCTACTGCTATTCCTCTAAAGACATTCTCTATAATAACAATTAACAAATTATAATCATAACTTTGTCAGTGATGCATAAAACAGTCTACATTTAACCCTCTTGATCTGTCAATACTCCTCAATTAAGCCAAATTTTAACTTATATTACAACAACAAAAGTTCTCTTCATCCTACATAAAAATAATAGGAAGCACAATTTGCTTGGATCATAGCCTTTTGCATTCATCACCACAATTTGCACTGAAGTTATTATCTTCATTCTAGCTTTTAATAAATGTTATAGACAGCCATTGTAAGCTTCTAATTACAAAATTCTATGCATATCATTAGAAAACAATTCTGTGACGAATCACTGGTTTTTGATATTGTGGTTGATTTTTCATCGACTTGCCCGTCACTTCTAGGTTTCTTCTTTCTCCTTTAATAAAAAGATAATATACCAGACTTCTTTTCATCATAATTTGCCTTCACTTTCCCTAGTTCTTTTGCAATTTTTTTTTCTCCTGCTTCAAATTATAATTTGTCTGGATCATTTTAAATTTTATCATTTCCATCTGTAAATAACCACAAAATTCCACCTTTAAATTTTGTTACAATTCACTGACAAATTTCAAAAGATGTTTTCCCAAAAGCTTTTTTCCCAAAAGCTTTTATTCATGGTGTTGTTGAAGTTCCTTACTATTTTCTTAATTTTGTAATCCCAATCACTCTGATTTGTAATTTCAACTGATTTTAAAATAGTGGACATTTTTATTTCCTAATGGATAGAGGCAAAATTCAGTATGTACAATATTCTATACTTATTACGGAATCTTGAAATCTTCAATGAAATTCATTTCAAATTTAAAAACATTTTTAGATGATGCATCCCACACAGAATGGAAACAAACATATATGATCAATAATGGCAAATTATTCTTTGTGTCTTTTAGAATATGTCACAAAGTGACCTAGAAGATCAAGATGTATAATAGCAAAAGATCTACAGCCTTGTAAGATGTACATGACCTTGCTTCCTTACATTTGGAATTTTATAGACCAGACATTCAAAGTTTACTGATGTATGTCGATAAATATATATATCTTCACATAAGAAAATCAATACATATCCTTATTTTTTGGATAATCTTGTCTACAACAAAATGTCTCACATGGTCATGAAAATTTGCAAATCTTCTTATTCCTTTTAAAAATGAAGGAGTCTTACTATTGCACTCTCATTAATAACACAAAATATTCTGTTTCCTTTCAAAACATAATTCTGAACAATTTGCTTTTCTTCTTTAGTTTTATTTTCAATATCTTTTTTTATAAAATTAATATTGGATCTATGAAAATGTCATCTGCTTGCTGCACTATCATCCTCAACCCTGCAAAATAAACCTTCATGTTCTATCAAGGAATCTAGTGTATCTGAACATTTAAATCCGGAGCTCTACCGATTCCATCAATATCAGACATTTTATCACTGGGCCTCAGACAAGTTTCAAAATTAAATTCTTGAATGAGGAGACTCCAATGACAAATTTAAAGGTACTTGACTTGAATTCTAGTACACTAAAGCTACATAGTAGTCATGTATATGAAACTGATACCCAGAAAAATTTGTTTAACTTGATACTCGAAAATCTGATTGATTTTTTCTCTTTGCGAACTCATATTCAGGCATCGAAAAGTGGTTTAAGTCAGCAATTATATAGTTTCATATCTTTGAAACTACATAAATGCTTTTGTGATAAATTGCTGAAATTTTGTACATGACCTTATTAGAGGATGGGACACATTTTACTCACTGGGAATTTTTTTGTACAGGGCCGCATAGATTTAATTTTTTTTTTTACTTTTTGAAGTTTAATTCCCTGAAAATTTTAATCAGTTTTATAACATTTTACACCTTTTTTAACTCAATTTTGTAATTTATGGTACATGTCTATAATCAATATTTAAGGGGAATAAAAGGCATGGTCCAGATTTTACACACACCTTGTGTATATATATATATATATATATATATATATATATATATATACAGGGTGTCCCTGAATTCTTGGACCAGACTTAAAGGATAAGTAAAATACATATAACGAAGCAATTTTTTTATAGAAATATGGGGTTGAAAATGGACAGTGTAGGTGGAAAAAAACAAGAAAAGATGAAGAAATAAAATAAATTCTTTATTTACATATATTTTTAGAGCAGATGATATAAAAGTTTAATTATGTAACTTATATAAAGATCAATTTTTGGAAAGAAAAATATTAAACAGTTATGAATATTTATTTAGTCTGCTTTATCAAATTCACCTGCAAAACAATTTATTTCAGTTCAAATGGTATTACAGGAGATTAAAAAAATTCTTTGCTGTTAAAGATTATTTTTACGTGATGGAGAAACTTATGCTCTCTGAGAAAGCGGATATATAGCAGCGAACTGGAACGGAAGACGGATGTTAAGTATGTACCATGAGCACTTCCCAAATAGGATAAAACTGGATCCTAAAATTTTTCCGCATTTACACCACCAACTTTGTGAGAGCGGCTCATTCTCATGTTAAGAAACTGAGAGCAGACCTATCTGGCTTTTAGCATTTCTTGATTTTCAGCCTACACTTTTCATTTCCAATCCCATATTGTTATAGAAAAAAAATGCTTCTTTATATGCATTTTACCTATACTGAAAGTTTGGCCCAAGAATTCAGAGACAACCTATATTTATATATATATTGTTTTACTGATGCAAGAAATCTGTAGAAATACAATGTTAAATAACATAAAGTGACATTATAAGCATAATTTTAGTTCTTTAGTATAATTTCAGAAAAACAACAATTATTAAATGCATTAGCATGTGATTAAGATTACTTCTCAGTAAATATTAATAATATTAAATTGCATTTCACCCTCTGACTTTTGGCCTTCAAATTATGCAAATAATTCTCATTTGGATTCAAATATAAAGTAAAAAAATTCTAAATGTCACAAACGTTTTTATTTTATTCTTAATTAATTGATGTACCTGGCACTGATTGAGATAAAAATCCTTTCATGCACAGTATTTTTAATGTAGAAACCACTTTTGAATAATGTATTTTACTACACAAAAACCTTTTTAAGACATGTATATTGAAATAAGAAAAATTTTCAAAAACAGTGGTAGAGTAGTTCAAAGTAAAAATTAATTTTAATGCATTTAAAAATTTTTAAATATAAAAAATTGAAAATATACTGTGCAGAAATAAAATCTGAATTATTGATATGGTAAAATTTTGAATTTTAAGATGGCTTTAAAATATAATTTCCTCTAAATAAATAATTTCTTCTTAAGTCCAATGGAAAAAAAATAAGAAATTTTTTGTGAAAAATGAGATTTTTTTTCGTAAATGTCTAATTAAATGAATATTTAAATAGTTTCTAAACTTTGAAAAGTTAACAGTATTCTTTCTCTGGTCTTAAATAATAAATGAGCAAAATCAGGTTGAATTAGAACCAGTTGCTCAGGAGAACACATAGTACAGACATACATACTTTTATTTATATTAAATATCACAAAGTGTGCTATTCACAAACAAACAAAAATTCTTTATAGCTAAAACAGTAAATAAAAAGAAAATTTCAACTAAATGAATATTACTACAAATCAATAACTATGAAAACTTTTCTAAGATGAAAATTAATAACAATGCTCATAAGTTTTTAAAAAAAAGTTTAAGCAACCAATATATTAAAGCTTTTATAGCCTTAAAAGTTCTCGAATACAAAAATATCTGATAATACTTACATAGTCTCGGACATTTTTTGTTTTCACTGTTTTATAAGATGCATAAGCAGGATATAAAGTCCCAAATACTAGGCTAGAGGGAAAGAAAAGGAATATAAAAAATATTGTTTCTAATCTTGAGTAGAATAAAAAACATTCATAAAAAGTGTTATATTTAAAATATCCCAGTAGAAAAATTCACAAATTCCCATAAATTAGAATTTAGCAGATTTTGTCAAAAACTAAGCAAAAAATTATTTGTAACAAGGACTTGAAATTAATTTGATTTCAGACAACATAAGGAATAAATAATAAATAAAAACAGTACTAACTAATAAAACAGATAACATTTTTATAGGATCACCTACGTATCTGATATGAAATACTTATTTCCATGTCACTAAAGAAAATTAAAAGAATGATGAAGGACATTGTAAAACTAACACAGTAAAAAAAATAACTAGTTGATAGAAATGAAAAATTGCACAATGTGAAGTAGATATTATAACTCCTCAGAATACAAATATCCTTAAAAATAATACAGGTATTAATTATATTAATCCTAATTAATTTAAAGATATAAAAAATATCAGAAACTATTTTTAAAAATTTAAAAAATGCATTAGACTATATTTTGAAATATTTGACATGGACATAAATAAAATAATTTCATTTCTTTGAAGAATAAAGATGTATTCATATTGAACTGTGTAGTTAAAATTTTATATTACAAAAGATATATATTTATCTGCTAATATTTTGACATTAATCAGTTCCATGAAAAAAAAAATCTTTTAATCTTCTTAAAGGTATAAAATAATCTAAAATAAGCCATTTGCATCGTATTCAAACCCAAACAAGTATTTCGGTTAAAAAATATGCACTTTTCATTAAACTGAATTAAATATTTTACTTCAGAGACATAACATTTTTAACAAAAGAGAAACACTGTATGTCATCAAAAGTGATTTTACACTTTGAAAAAAAAAGACCAAACATACACAAAAAAAAATTATTTCAACTAATTTACAAGTAAGAAAATTAATTTCATAATAATACAAAATATAAATAGAAAACTTTTTTTTTTTTTCAATTGTAGTGTGTCCATGCAATATTCGGAAGACTTTAAATAAAACCTTTTCCAAGAGGTTCAATAAAATATCATTCATCATTTTTTTACTGCTGTATTAAAAAGATATATTTCAAATGTAATAAAAAATAATGCACTAGCTATTTTAACTCAATAAAAAAAAGGAGAGGACTGTAAGTTTACAAGGAATTCATGTTATAACAAAAGTTAAAGAGAAATAACTTCTTAACACATTAAAATGTTCTTTCATACAAGATTTAGAACATTAGCTTTTATTTTAGAAATATCAATACTAAACAATTTGTAAGTTAGTAAACACATAAGTAAAAGAAAAATAAAAAGGAGTATTTACGATTGAAATTTAATTATAGTAACATTACAAAATCTCTTAGGATTGCACAATTACTATGTCATTATCCGATTCATAGTATTAAAGTAAAGTCTGTTTTTATGATAATCACAATAATTACAATTATAGTATAATATTTATAGCCAGAAAAATTATACAAATTCTCTTAATACCAGTAATTTTTAAGTCATAAGAATGCCTGTAAATAATTCAAATAATAAAATTCTAAAGCCAAAATATTATAAAATAGGGATACTGTTATTTCATTTTAAAAACTAAGGTGAAATATTTTTTTAAATAAAATCGATAGGTACATTTAATTAAAAATTAAGATCAGACAAAGCAGTTTCATACGACGGAATACATTCATGAAAATTATTTATAAACAAAAAATACTTACAGAACAAGCCTTGATAAAAGTACGGAGATCATTCTGTCACATCGTATTTTAATAAATAATGCCAAAATTAACGGGAGGAAAAACACAAAGAATTGTCTTCCCAAAATATTGATTTATAAACAAAGAAACGAACGTACAACTTTCAACATTCACTGCTTCTTCTGCACAGGAACTAATGGGGGGGAAGAAAACACAAGAAAACATTAACGATGTCAATACTTTCTGTTGAACTCTCTAAACTAACTGCTCATTGTTTGGAGCAATGTTAAATCTGTGATTTCTCATTGGCGGGGAATCTTGAAAATCTCTCTGATTGGCTGAAAGTTTATTTAAGGGAAACTCTCCATAGTGTATTTTGGAGATAAAATGTGCTTTTTAGATGACAGAAAACCAACCTTCACTTTTATTAAATATCACATTTTCACTTTTTATTAAATATCTGAACGCGAGAATTTTAAATCCTTTGGAGTAAGAATATTATGATTTATGTCAGCCGAACAACTGCAAATTCTACACGAGCCTGAATTTTTTAACAGACTTTATACATTTTATTTACAACCCTCTATATATTAATTATACAGTTCCCTCTCTTCATTTTTCCTTAATCTTAAATAGATTTAAATTAGTCTCTTATGTCATTGAGATCGGCGATTTTTAAATAAGCAGTTTTGTGGTATGGACATTTCTTTCTTCCTTGTGTTACAATCATTGTTGTAGAATTTGATGTGTCAATTTTCAAAGAAAAATTGTTCACCCAGAGTTTAAGGCAGCGTTATTGTAAAAGAATCTTTGTTTATTAAATGCATTTCTCTAGAATTTTGCATCCAAAGAAAGTGAGTAATTCTTGTTTTTCTTAAAAAATCTGAAAAATAAATCATTTTCATTTTTTTTCTTCTTAAACACAAACACACACCCCAATGTGGATTAAGGCATCTTGTGACCTTAGATAGTACGCATTATGGAGCTCTTTTTTTAATAAAGAGATAAAACTAGTTATGCCTTCTAACACATTGTTAATTTAATCAACAGGTTAATGATTTATTTTAGGTTAATTTTGTAGTACATTTGTTACTTACTAATTTACTTTGGCTTATGTATGTGGTGCATCCATGTTTGTGCTCAACTATATTAAAATAAACGCTTGGTAGGAACCTAATCAATTAATTATATTCTAATATTTTATAAGCCAGGGAATTTTCTTATTTTATTAATTTATTTACTTGAAAACTAAGCAAACAGCATATTTTAATGGATCCTCTAATGGCTGTCCTTTAGCCCAACGGCCCTAGGCAGTAATACAGTCTACCTGATCGGAAAACTGCCAAGTTTACCCCGGTGCTATTAATGCATAGAAATATGTCTATATTGGACTCTGGATATCATTTAATGTTGATGTGGGCAAGATCACAACATTTGGCACCAACACTCCGCATGCTGCAGCGCTCTTGGCGGAAAACATCTATGAATGATTAATTAGAAATAAATATTAAGTTTAGTGCAAAAAGAATCAAAAAGAAAGAAATGATGAATCCGGCCTGAAGACTTTCTCACGGGTCACCTTCAGGCAGGGATTCAAACTAGGGATTTTTTCTGTGAGGGGTCGGACTTTCGTCCAAAGATATTAACCCCTTGTGACCCGAAAATCCCCAGAAATCGTGGCTCAAGGGTCATCCTCAGGCAGAGATTCAAAATAAGGATTTTTTCTGTGAGGGGTTTGACTTTCCAAAAATACTGACCCCTCGTGACCCGAAAATCCTTAGAAATTGAGGCTATTGACCCCTCGTGACCCAAAAATCTCATCAGATTATCAGAAAGTCTTCAGGCCGGATTCATAATTCCTTTGTTTTTTATTCTTTTTGCACTAGACTTAATATTTATTTTTAATTTGGCTAAATTCATCTGTGTTTTAGTGGTAGCAGCAATAGTGCTCTCTGAATACAATGCATCTTTAATTAGTTGGTACAGAAAACATTTTTAATTGAATTTCATAATGATTGCATTTTTGATTCATTTCTTATGAATGATTGGTCGTACTTTTAGTATTCCTGAGAACAGAAGTCATTTCCTTTCCTGCCTTTACATGTTTCTCTCACTACATTTCAGCTCATCTGAAGTATAAATAAAATTATTAATAACACACATAAAATGGTCTATATTACATTCTATACTACAATATTATGGTGTGTGTCATGTGTTGTGGGCATACTCATAATATTTAGCACGAATTATAATGTGATTGGCGCTTCCACATCTGTGGAGAACTGTGAATAGATGTCACTCCCCTCCCTTCCTTCATATCTGTTTCTTTCATTACGTTTCAGCTCAACTGAAATATTGTATGAAAAGATAAAAGCAACCAGCAGGCTTCTTGGCAATTACCGGATAGTTTGCCTTTTGAGTAAATCCTTTCACTTTAAGAATTACACAGCAAATCCTACTTTATTATTTCAAACGATTATCAGTCAATAATCTAATATATAAAAATGAATTTTTATTTGTTCATACCTTATGTGCTGCAGTAACTTTCAACTGATTATGATGAAACTTGGTCCATTTATTGTTTGCACTTGCGTGAAGGTTAGGCATAGTACAGTTATCATATCTAATATATAACAATGAATTTTTGTTTGTTCGGACCTTATGTGCTGCCATACCGTTCAACCGATTGCGATGGAAGTTGGTCAACTTATTGCTTGCACTTGCGAGAAGATTACATTTTCAAATTGACAATTGTCAAAGAACAAACAGTAAACGCGCATGTCATTTGGATTTAATCGCACATATATCAAACAAAATAAAATGATTATGATTGAGGTCAATCAATGGGAGTGAAAATATTTAGTGCAAGTGCTATTTTCTTTTTCCTTTAATGAATAGTCATCTACACAGGAGGTTATCATTCAGTACTTTGTCTGCTTATATTATTCAGTTTATCTCACAAAAACAAAACATAATTTTTATTATCAATTGAAGTTAGATGGAATGGAACAATCATTTTTTTTTACTTATTCAGTGAATCGACAAACGATATTTTGGTTGTGTAAGCGTATATCGTGTTAATTGCTTCGGCTAAAAATATTTCCCCCAAAATTCGTTATTTCATTGATCAACCAGCACAGCACGTAGAAATAAGCCGATTCAAGCTTTTCAAATAAACGAGGAAAGACAAGCGAGCATTACAGCAGATCGTTTACGAAATGAAATTCACTTACTTCGGAATCTCAAGATTAACATGCGGCAAGAATCGAAAGACACCTTTATATGCTATCTGATCATGAACATAAAAATCAAAAGACCAATAGGCGAGATGAAGCGAGGAAATGATTCTTAACGGAAAATCGATTGGAGAAGATGTGCTCATTCCACGCATTTCAATTATTCACATTGACATACCTTTTGATTTCAAATAGCTGCAGTTCTCCATTCGACTTGCATTCTCGATGACCATCAACTAGGCGCTTCAAGTGTGCTTGAAGTGCCAAATACTTGAGCCAGTCACTTCAAGCAAGCCGATTGAACCTAGAATATTTATGTTTTTTATATGGTCAGTTGTATGTTGGATGCTTACGAGTTGAACAGCCAAAAAAAAATTATTTGTTTTTGCTGAAGACGGAAAAACAAAAAAATATTGTCCATCCTAAAGCACTTGAATAATAAAGGTAAAAAAAAAAATCACTTGTACTTCTCTTTCATATATCATTAAATTTCAATGAATGAATTCATTGCCGTGAAGAAAATAAATATATATCATTATTGCTATCAATCCTAATAAACAAAACAGCTATTTTAAATTTTAAATGATATTTCCAAAATTATTTCTTTTGCAGCAGCAACTCGATGGCTACTAGCTGGTAAATTATAATTAATACAGACATTTTATTGCCTAATTTTTTAAATATTTTTTTCAACATTTTTTACTGTATAGTATTATTTAAACATAGCATTTCTTTTTTATATTTTGAAGATTTCATCATTTCTAATCAAATCAAATCATCTTTTGAAGTAATTTATTGGAATTAAGACTGAAGACCCAACTATTTAAAAATTTCTTCAATCATCGTCTATGATCAAGTACGCAATTTCTTTCATAAGCCTCTTCAAATGCATATGTTTGATATTGTGAAGCCATCAGAACAGTATAATGTCTGTTAAATATCAATTTTCCTTGATTTTTCCTTGATCCTCATGGTTTAAAAAAAATCAGCCCAGTGTTAGTGCATTTCTCTAATTACATGATACTGCTGATCCTTCAAATTCAATTCAAGTTAAGAAATGAAGAAAAGATCCATTGCTTCAGATTAAAAAATTCAGAGCTCATATATACATTTTTAATATAGTAAAATTAATGACCGGTTTGAAATAACGAGAGATTTATTTGAGAACAGTGGCGGTAATTTTTAAATGTTGTCATACAACACATCTGAAAGGTGAGTATTACCTTTCCTTCAAAACTTCTATGATACACCAACAGGAAGACTTTCGATTCTCAACGTCAAATTTAATATTCATCAGGATCTTTCAAGCAATCGGCCTTCGATTTTGGAACACTTTGGTCCCGAAGTCCAGGCTTAACTGTCCGGCCATCTTGGTCCTCAAAAGATTTTTAAAAAATGCATCTTCATTTAAGCATTTATGAGTTTCTTATCTTTATCTCTCTACCGAATGGCAATATACAAGCTATTACAATTGCAACAATCAAAAGAAAGAAAGAATAAAAAAAGAAGAGAAAGAATGTCTCAAGAATCAAAAGAAAGAAAGTTTATCAAACGAAAGGAAATTATATCTTTGATGATAATGATCTTCCAATTCAAAGTACTTGTCACATTGCAGCCTCAAAATCAGCTATTAAAATTTTTTTAAATTTTTTAAATTTTTAAAAATTCAAGAAATTTTATCCATTTTGAATTGAAAATTCAATTAAACTGACCTCATTCCATTGATGTATATAACTACACAGAAATTACAGTACATAAAATTTATACCAATATCAGGAATGTGACGAGCATCTCACATTCTTCTCTCTCTCTCTCTCTCTGTGTGTGTGTGTGTGTGTGCGTGACGTACAAATAATGCTGAATGTAATAATAAATTTTGCCGACTAAGAAAATAAATATTTTTAAAGTGTCTGATAAACATGAATATTATAGCGTGGTTGTAATATTTAAACAGAAGCAATGTTCTTACGTTTTATCTGAAATTTTTTAAAAAAATTATTTTATTTTAAACACTTACTGATGATTTATATTAACATATATTTGCAGAACTTTCTTATGCCTATTTGAAACAAATAATGCTTTTATAATGTACCTGCTGCTACACCTGAATTTATTTTTCCTACATGTATGTAAGAGAAAACAAAATATATATAATTTTATGTCGTAAAATTTTAGAATTCTTATATTCAACCCCTTAGAATGTTTCAGAATCCTCAAACATAATTAGAATAATAATTAATATCCAATTTAACTAACATTTTAGGTAAACGATACTCTTAGTCTCACCATTTGGCAAATATATGTAAAAATTGTTTGGATTTCCCGTTCTAAAACGTGGTATTATGTATTTGACCACAGAAGAAATATCAAGAAGAATTTAAATTTTATTTTAATAGTTTAACAATTTAAGAAAAACTTAGATATTTAGCATTTTCTTGATTTAATACTTGATATAATAACATTCGCAGAAGTTTTAATATTAACTTTTACTAAACAATGAATTCCAATATTTCAATAAAAACAAAATTCAAATGCGCTCAAGCAAATAAACAATTTTCATGGAGTAAGATACAGGGTGTCCTAAAATAACTGACAATTTTCAAAACTGCATAATGAGAAAACGATTATGGTTAAAAAACGGAACAATTCTTAGACCAAACTCATGTGACAGAACATAAATTTTTCCTTCCATAGTTTTTTGTTTTAGTTCCAAAAGTGTCGATAGATGGCGCTGCAGATAGTAAATATATAAATAAAGAAATAATTGGAAATCACATCAAAATTTTTCGAAATCTTATAATAAATGAAAATCACAGAGAATTCGATTGAATTCGAGAATACAATATTCCCGAAATGTCCACCATCAGCCGCAATCACGCGTCGTAATCGGAGGATGAAATTAGAAGACATTTTGTAGAAAGCGGCCAATGGAATGGCTGCACATTAGCCTGAAACGAAAAAAATAAGTTTTGATTTTTAATTTGTAATAATGCCGAAAGTTGTCTTTTGGTGTGGATAAAATAATTTATAAATATGAAAAATACTGCAGTAGGTCTTGAGGTGCCGCAAGAACGTTAAAGTTTCAAAAAATTGAAATTTTGATACATTTTAAAGTTTTTTTTTATGAAACAATCAACTTTTAATTTTTTATTTGTAATAGCATGCAAAAGACGCATTTTGGTATAGATAAGATAAATAAAAAATATAAAAATATATTGAAGTACATCTTGAGGTGCCGCAAGGACGTTCAAGTTACATAAAAACACACATTTTGCAACTTTTTAAGGATTTTTGCGTGCCTTGATTATGAAATAAAGAGCTTTAAATAGGCGTTGTCATATGAATAGAAATGTAAAAACATTTTTACTATTGTCCTGGCATGACCAAAGCGGTTGTTATTGATGAAAGGCGGAGAATTGCCTGCGTTCGATGGCAAGGACAGAGCTAGCTTCAAATGAGTAGTTTTGCCGATTTCAGCTGAGTTGGCGTACTTGCTCCGTCTATTGTGTAACCGATTTGTTAGTTTGTGCGCTTGTGTGCTTTGCTGTGAGTAAAAACGGCTCAGTCTAAATGAGTGAAGATAAGACAATTGTTGGAGCGTTCTATTGTTGTGAAATGTAGTGATTTGCTTGAAGTTGAACTCCCTATTTATGAATCTGTTATGAAGTGCTACTGTTATATTAGGCATAACTACAAAATTGCTTTAGAGAAGAATTATTCTGTAAGCGAAATATGTGACACTTTAGTTCCCGTAATGGAACAAATATGGTCAAGTGCTCCTATTCCCGTTGCTTTTAAAAAAATGATTTCACAAATGATAGAAACTTATCATGCTAAATACAGAAATTTATTAAAGTCTAAAAACACAAAATGTTCAGATAAGTTTGATTCCAACCTCACAGAATTTAGAGAAGAAGCTAGACGTTTATTTGATATTACTGACTTGTATAAAAGAAAAAAGTGCCAGTTATGGAATAAAAGGTTCAAAACAATCAACGCTCTAACAGGAAAATGGTTATAGGTAATATTGATATTGCTACCACAAGCACTTTGAGGAAGAAAGAATAAAGAATGCAGAGTATAATTAAGATTAATCAAGAACGGACAAAAAATACTAATGTATCAGAAACGATTACTGGCTACAATGGCAAGGCTGAGGAACAATAGTGTTCTTTACAAAAAGAAGCAAACCAACCAGATCCATCGAATAGATAGGAAGAAATAAAACTACAAGTTGCCTGTATGGTTTAATATTAAGTTAAAATTTTTATGAACTTATGGTTCCAAACATCTTTTTAACCTTATCTCATATTCACGATATCTATCTGACGATCTCAAGAACGTTATAAACCAGATTATTCAAAGAAATGGGTACTTTGCTGCTTCAGAAAATATCCTTTTCTCCATGCTTAGTGGTGAACGTAAAACTCAAAGAGAACTTGGTTTACAACGTGTTTTAAAAGCAAGAACAGAAAGTGAAGACAGAGTCAGGAAATTTAATGTTCCAAAGATAAACTTAGATGTAAAGGATTAGATCCACATGATCTCATGACTTGAAATTGGCGTAACTGAACTTCCTTGTTAAAACATGTTTCCAGTGACTCTCTGAAAAACTTTATACGGAAGGCATCTGAAACTGAACTAAATAGTATAGGTGACTCGGTTAGCGACTTTCCTCGGCTTCCTTGTCTCATACAAGCAGTGGAAAGAGCTGTGAAAGTGATGGCCGAATCGGCTCAAAATATCTGTGGTTCAATCGTAAGTGCAGGATACATAAGAGCAAAAATTGACTCACGTGTGAATAGGCCAAAATAAAAAAACAGTTTAATGTTTCAATGAAGTAGAAACAAATATTTTGTAGTTATAACATTTGTTATCATTAAGGATACAGAAGTAAGAAATGCAAAATTTGACATAAAAAATATTGTTTTATTATTATACTTTGAAGTAATTGCAATTACAATTTCCTATCGTAATGCTTATATATGCATTTAAAATCATCTTTTGTAACATTATATGAAAGAAAAATTCATAAAAATATTTTATTAAAGTTTATAATTTTTCAATTTTTTACAAACTTTAAGCTCTTTGCGACACCTCGATATATAGCTGTATTTCAACCAAATTTTGAAAATTCTTTTTGAACCTAAAAATTAACTTTTCCCCACTACTACCAAACTAAAATCTAAGAAATTTTTTTAAAGGCCCATTTTAAAAATTTCCGTTTTTTCAATTTTTTTTTACAAATTTTATGCTTTTTGTGGCACTTCAAGATAATATAATATTGCAACCAAATTTTAAAAAAATAGTTTTTGAACCTAAAAAGCAAGTTTTCCGCACTATTACCAAACTAAAATCTTTAAAAAAAGAAAAAAAAGCCATTTTTATTCCACCCTACTGCACTGCATTACAGATTATTTTTTCAAGTGATTTAAGTGTTTGGGGATTTCTCTGGTACACGGCATCCTTGAAGGGACGCCAAAAGAAGATATCGGAAACATTTAATTCTGGTGAATACGGTGACCAGTGTATTCCCTTTCCTGTGAAGCATGGGTAATTTAAAGCAATTGCACGGTTACTAAAATATTCCGCTAAGAAAGGGAAAACGTCAATAGTACGGTGAGGCCTCGCGCCAGAGACAGCGGTAGAAGCTTGCCAATAGGGATGGAGGGGCAAACACAATTCTGTAATTTGGCTTTAAACTAACTCATAATTGATTTTTACATTTAATTAAAAGAAAATTTCACATCATTTAGCTTTTTTTAAAACTCAGATTGTGATCCTTTCTTTCATTGTTAAAAATTTTCAAAGATATTTGTGGAAAAATGTTCTCAGTTTCTTTTATGGACTATCAGAAGATTGTCAATATTTGAACCTATTTTATATGAGACTCTTGAGCTTTCTTTGTACTGTGATCAAATTTTAGAGAAAATATAGTTATATTTCATTCCAGATTGTAGCATAAAGATAGAAACACAGATTGAGCCAGAATGGCGGGACATGATGAATGAACAAATGCTTGCTCTTTTTATGGATATAAAATAAATGTAGAAACTAAATTCAAAAAGTTTTATAAAAGAAACTTTTTAGAAATCCGAAATAATCAATAAAAAAAGTCGATGTTTTCACCAAAAATTGATTTTTTTAGCATAGTCCCCCACCAAAAATAATTTTTAAATAATGATTCCATCAACGAGCAGGAATGCATATACAAGGTATTGCGGAATTCCACCGACAAATTCAGAGAGGTGTCATCAGACATCAAGAGGATAAAAAAATCACATACAACATAAAGTAGCAAACGACATTTAGTAGGTGAAAATCGCAAAAATTTAGGGCTCCCGAGAATTGTTGGAAACTGTAAAAAATTAACAAATGATGCATCAACAATCAATTTTGTTTAAGTAAAAGTACATTCTTATAAGTGTTTTTTTTTCAGATAGATAACATGACGATTTGATGATATAGAGGGTCTTAAATTATTGAAAACGAAAAAGTAGTATTGAACCATAATCTGCAAAAATATTAAAACTTGAAAAAAAAATAATGCATGAAAATGTAAGGAATTTTATACTCTTTAATTTGATATAAGCATGTAGTATCAAAACTTAGGAGTTTTTTAATATATTCGAGAAAAACTAAAATGGGTATCAGAAAACATTGCGGCGAAAACATCAAAACAAACTGTTTGCAGAGATTGTTACCAAATTCGAAAGATAATTTCAGAGAAGTGATAGTAGCATTACGGAGATGATAAATTAACATAAAACATAGAGTTGCAGGTGACATTTATTCAGTGAAAATCGCAAAAACAGACATCGAGAAATCAATGAGCCTGGTGAAGAGAATGGTACCATGAATGCCAGGAATAAGAACAAGGTAGTCTAGATGAAAAAGCCTTCTCGCATGTAAATTTTCAATCCGTACGAGGAAAATAAAAACAGTGAGCATTAGTGAGCATTAATGAGCATTGCAGAATTGATAGTCATTAAAATTCATTCGCAAACAACATGTCAGATTTCCCGTTTGAAACTAAAAATTGCTTGTGCACCATCAGGCACTAACCAAATGTTCAGGAGTAGAATGGTTGGTATTCCCTGCAGTAAATCCGAAGAGAGGTTCTGAAAGAAAACAAGGTACTTTGCGCCACTGAGGCATTCTGACAGAAGACACAGACCCAATAAATGGTCTCCGAGAATTCTTGCAAAGATGCTAATATTAAATTTGTGTTGTACGTTCAGAGAGATAGTGATGTGGGAATTTTGGAATGACTAAATATGAGCATTGTGCATGTTGAAGACGCTTCTCTCGTAAACAAGCTTCATTCGATAATAAAATTCTTGCAGGAAAGTGTGCATCTTCCTATGTGGCATCAAGCATCCAGCGAACGAAAACTGCACCCGACGTGGGTAATCATCATCGCATAGGAGTCGGACTTTTTGCAAGTGAAAGGGGTGCATGTTTTCATCAGGCATAACCTCGCCGTTTCGTGGCGAATACCCAGTTCAGCAGCAACTGACCGTGTACTTGTTGATGAGGTATCGGCAAAGCACTGCCAATCTGTATCTGCTGTGTCAGGTGTGAGCACACTGCATTCTTGCCTTGCATCTGGCTTCGTTATTTTGAAGGATCTATCTCGCTTAGGCGCTTATCGATGTTTGGAATGGTGGTATGGTCGGACAACTTCTCCTCGGATATAGCTCTTGGCGCATTCTTTGTGCTAAGCCACATTGCCATCCTCTCGGCCGTAAGTTAAATGCGTATTCGCATATTCGTTATTCGTGAAATCTAACATGTTGTTGGAATGAAGTTTAACGATCATCAGTTCTAAAAGGTTCATTAATGAATATTTGCTCGCTGATTTTATTTTCCTCGTACTCATAGAAAATTTACTTACGAGAAGGCTCCTTCTTCTCAACTACCTTGTTCCTAATCCTCGCATTCATAGGGCCATTCTCTTCACCAGGCTGATTGATTTCTCGACGTCTGTTTTTGCGATTTTCACCGTTAAATGTTGGCTGGACCCTGTGTTTTACGGCAAATTTTCACTTTCTTAATGCCTACTATCACCTGTCTGAATTTATCTTTCGAATATGGTAACATCCTCTGGAATATCGTTACCGATGTTGCAGCGATGTTTTCTGGTGTCCATTTCAATTTTTATTGAATATCTTAAAAATTCCTGAGTTTCCACAGTACATGTTTATACCAAATTAGAGACAATAAAATACCTTACATTTTCATGCGTTTGTTTTTCTTCAAATTTTTATACTTTTCCAGATAAGGATTCCAAACTACTTTTTGGCTTTCAATAATTTACGACCCCTTGGACCATCAAATTAACATGTTACCTACTTGAAAAAACACTTTTTAGCATGTGCTATCATATATATATATATATATATATATATATATATATATATATATATTGTTACGAAATTTTTATACCGGGGTTCGTTTGGATAGTGGAAGTTATATGGTGTGGTGAACGCTCAATAATCAGGCGGCAATGGAAAAAGAAACAACGACGCTTATTTACACGAAGACATACAGGACAGCACAAAAGCGACAACTATATACAGCACAGAAGACGATTATCTTCACCCGAGACGTGTAGCACACAACAGCACACACAGCAGCATATAACCAGAATCTACTGCAGACAGTAGCGCACAGCTCAGTTCAGCACTAGCTTGACTCCGTCGCTTCCGATTACTCTGTCTTCGACTTCTCCGACTCGAACTCGGATTACTGACTTGACTTCTCTGGCAGCTGCAGCCCCTTTTATAGGTCTCAGGAGGCGGGGCTAGAAGCCTCTCAGCCAATCAGGAACGTTCGAGGCGTATCTCGGTTCCTACTGGACGGATCGGGAAAATTCTCGAAGTTTCGGGTATAATCTATTTCGGCGCCAAAGTCGCCAAATTGGTCGCCAAGTCGCCAAATGGTCGCCAAGTTTGTCGCCAAACTCTGGGACTCCCGACATGACGCCCAGACTCTGTCCCATAGAGATGACTGTAAAACATTCTTTCCAATGATGGAACCAACTATGCTGGGAAGCAGCATTACGGATTCGTAACACTGTCCCCCTCCTAAGGACTGCACGTCTCGGGCAGTACAATATCTGAGTAAGAGGCATCTACTTACAGGATTACCATAATCGCATAATAAGCAAGTATAAAATCACAAATACTCAAAATGACATACAGCGTAAATATATTCAAAATACATGAACAATACAAAAATAGATTACAATACTAAAATAACAAAATTAAGAAGATAAATGATTTACATTATTTATTATATAATGAGCGACCATGGTCTAAACTAAAAAAAAAATCTTAATCACCTTGGCCAAAGTAAGGGGCTAGCCTGTTACAATGCATCACCTTCGGTTTTGAGTGTGGTGATTTCTGTATCCGTACCACAACGTCATTCAGTCTTTTAAGGACTGTATAAGGACCCTCCCAATTGGTCTGCAACTTCGGAGAAAGTCCTTTGCGACGTCTCGGATTCCATAACCACACTTGATCTCCTTCGTGGAACTTGTGTCCCGTTGCTCTAGCATCGTATCGGGTCTTCATCTCTGAAGCCATGCCGATCCTATCTCTGGCCAGATGATGTACCTCCTGAATCCGTGTCCGGAGATTCTCGACATATTCCTCAGGCACCAAGGGAGCATCTGGAGGCCGGCTGAACAGTAGATCTGCAGGCAGACGAAGGTCACGTCCGAAGAGCATTTGCGATGGGGAATAGCCAGTAGTCTCATGAACGGCACTTCTATAGGCAAGAAGGAAAAGGGGCAGTTTCTTGTCCCAGTCCTGTTGATTTCTGGACACCAGGAGAGATAGACTGTTCAGAATGGTCCGACTGAATCTCTCTACCATGCCATCTGACTGAGGATGTAAAGCCGTAGTTCGAGTTTTGTCGATGCCGAGTATCTCACACAGTCTCCTGCAGTCAGCCGAATCGAAGTTTCTTCCTTGATCAGAGTGCAGTTGTAGAGGAACTCCGTATCTTGAAATCCAGTTTTGAACTAGAATCTCTGCAACAGTCGGGGCTTCTTGATCGGGAATGGGATAGGCTTCAGGCCATTTGGTGAAGTAGTCCATGACAACCAGGATGTTGTTGTTGCCATCTGATGACCTAGGAAGAGGGCCTAGGATGTCAAAAGCTATTCGTTCGAATGGTGCCCCCACATTATACAGCTGCAGTCTTCCTTTAATGCGTTTCCCAGGACCTTTACGTGCAGCACAGGGATCACATGTGCGACAACACTTCTCCACGTCATTTCGCACATTATTCCAGTAGAAACGTTCTCGAACTTTTTGTAAAGTCTTCGTAACACCAAAATGACCCCCAGTTGGACTGCCATGGAGTTCCTTAAGGACTGTTGATACTCTTGTCTTTGGGAGGATTAATTGCCATCTGAATGCTTTTCCATCGTCAGACTCCCATTTGCGATACAGCACACCATTTCTTAGATGGAGAGAATACCAAAGAGCCCAGTAACGCTTTGTTGTAGGATGGAAAGGGGAGATGTCTTGCCAGCTAGGCTTTCCGCCTGTTGACTCTTTAAAATCAATTATTGGTTTTATTTCAGGATCAGCTAGTTGATCTTTCCGGACGCTCTCGTCACCCCATGGATCTGATTCTGATGTTGATGGTGTTGTAACTTGGCGAACTACAGGATCTATCATGCCAAATTTCTTTTCAACTCTAGGGCAGTATTTGCAGTTCTCCGAGCATAGTCTTCTCGAAAGAGCATCTGCGTTTCCATGCGCTGATCCTTTTCGGTGGCGGATTTCCATGTCATATTCCTGTAGTCTCTCTATCCACCTGGCTATTTGACCTTCTGGAATTTTAAAATTCAATAACCAGGTTAATGAAGCATGATCTGTACGAAGCAGAAACCTTCGACCGTAGAGGTAAGGGTGGAAGTTCTCTACGGCCTTTACGATAGCCAGAAGTTCCTTCCTGGTCACACAATAATTCCTTTCCTGTTTGGACAGACACTTACTGAAATAGGCGATGACACGCTCCTGTCCATCTATTTCTTGGGACAACACAGCACCGATGCATTCATGGCTTGCATCCGTATCCAGAATAAATTGCTTTCCAATTTCAGGATATGCCAGGACGGGAGCAGATGTTAGGGCGTCTTTGAGCTTGTTGAAGGCGTTGTCACACTCGTCCGTCCAGATGAATTTCTGTTTCGCTTCGGTCAGCTTATGGAGTGGTCTGGCGATCGTTGAGAAGTTTTTCACGAATTTTCGGTAATACGTGCATAAGCCTAAGAAACTCCGGAGCTGGTGAACATCCGTCGGGCAGGTCCAATGTCTTACAGCCGATATCTTATCCGGGTCTGTTCGAACACCTTCCGCCGAAATGATATGCCCAAGATAGGTGACTTCACGCCTGAATAGGTGGCACTTGGACGGGCTTTATTTCAGGTTAGCTTCCTTCAGCTTTTGCAGTACATGTCGAACATTTTGAAGATGTTGTTCAAAGGAACGCCCCATGATGATGATGTCATCGAGGTAAACCAGACAGGCTTCATATGAAAGCCCTCCGAGAATTGTTTCCATAAGGCGTTCAAATGTTGCCGGCGCATTACACAAGCCGAAAGGCATAACCTTAAACTGCCATAGCCCCTGTACTGTGGTGAAAGCCGTCTTCTCTTTATCTTCAGGATGGATTTCTACTTGCCAATACCCACTCTTGAGGTCCAAGGTAGAAAACCAGGTATTGCCGGCAAGTGTATCAAGCGTGTCATCTATCCTTGGCAAAGGATAGCTGTCCTTCTTGGTGACGTCATTCAACCGGCGATAATCTACACAAAATCTAGTAGAGCCGTCTTTCTTCCTTACTAAGACGATGGGGGATGCCCAAGGACTTGATGACGGCTCAATGACGTCATTATCTTGCATTTCTTTGATTAGTGTTTGTACTTCTTCTTGTTTAGCGAATGGTAGTCGCCTGGGGTGCTGCCTAATAGGAGGATGCTCTCCTGTATCAATTCGGTGTTTTACTAGTTGAGTCCTTCCAAAGTCCTCGGATGTTCGGGAAAATAAGTCCTGGAATTCTTTTATCAACTCTCTAGCAGCACACTTCTGTTTTTCATCTAAATCTGCATCCTGCAGCAGATTTTGGACTAGATCGTCTGAAGAAACGTCCTGACTATTGCACTTCCGATCTTTACAAGTGACAGGAGTGCAAGTTGCTAGCACCTCTCCTTTCTGTATAATCTTCGTTTTATCACTGATGTTAGCCACTCTCACTGGGATGACTGACTTTGAGAGGTCTACTACTGACGAAGCTACCAACACTCCTGCTCTGGCACGGTCTGTGTCAGGATAATCCATTACACCAAATCGGAATTTTCGGTCATCTGCTACCAAACCAGGTATTACACATTCAGTCCTAGGCGATAAGGATATGTCAGTTTTAGCTATTATTTTCTGGCTGGATTCCAGTTCAGCCTGTAGTCCAAAGACAGTGATGTCTTCAAATTTTGAGTTCATTCTACTATTTCCGAAGTCCAGTTTAAAGTCGTATTTCCGCAGAAAATCTAGTCCGAGAATGCAAGGGTCGGTAATTTCTGCTACAAATGCCGTATGGTGGTAGTTTATATTTCCAAAGCGTATAGCGAGGTTGACTTTCCCATGAACATAAATCTTATCTCCCGTCACTGTTTGCAATGTAATGCAGGGCGGCGTCCAGATTATGTTAAATTTTAATTTTCGTGCCAGATCTTCTCTTATTATGGTCACATTGGCTCCAGTGTCGACAACCATATTGCATGAGATGTCACCAATTTGTCCTATCACGTAAAGTCCGTTGTCACCGCCACTTATGGATGAAATATGCAATACTTTGAAATGGGGCTGTTGACTATCTGGACACCTCTGCCCAGCGAGATGGCCACATATTAGTTTCCCTGATGTGGTGGAGAATTATTTCCACCACTTCTAGAAACCCGGCAGTTCCTACGGACGTGTCCGGCTGTACCACAAGTCCAACACCGGATTTCCGTACTTCTGCCATCTTTGCGCTCTTTTAAACTTTGAATATCTCTTCGCAGATCGTCAATCTGTTTCAGGAAATCAGAGTCCGAATCCGCAGCAGAGACAGCTCTGATCGGGTGTCGGTCCTTGCGTGTGGCCTGCTGGGCAGCCTCTATTTTGTGTGCAAAGACTAAAACAGATCCTATATCTTTGACATCTGCTAGTCTAAGAGCCTTCTGTGTTTCCGGATCCCGCACACTATCGATGAAGTGCTGGAGAGCCAGATCTTGACGTGTCTCAACCGGACAATCAGAAAATGCTAAATGGGAAAGTCGCTGAATATCAGCAGCTAATTCCTGCAGACTTTCACCCGCCTTTTGATAACGGGACTTTAACTGCAATCGGCTGTATTCTTTAGTGCACTTCTCTCCAAACCGCAGCTCAAGTGCACTCGATAGGGCTTCGAAATCATGTCTTTGTTCCTCCGTTCCTTCCTTTGAAGACATCGAAGACGATGTGGATTATTAATTTCGTTTTATTCTCTCCAGGGAGACAAGCATGATTTATTTACAATAAAGCGCAGCGCGTCACAAAAGCAGAAGGCAAAAAGAAGCAAAAAAGGACGAACAAATGATCACTAGTCTTATATAACATAGGATTTCTGGCCAGGCATTAATTCAATACACGTTGTGACCTTTGACACCTTTTCAAGGGCAACCGAAGATATCACTTTACGTAGTATTGATGGCGCATTATTTTTACAGAGGAATTAATTAAACCGAAAGTGGAATTGGATCACGAAATAAGAGAATATTTTAGAATGAAATTACGATGGGCAAAATTAAAATAAAATTTGGACATTAATTTGGATTAAATTACGAGTTATTACAAGCGACTCTCAACGCCAGTTGATTTGGAGAGAGGTCGGGACACGGTTTCATCCCAGTAACATCACGGAAAGAGACCGTTTCGGTGGTCCTGGAGTTGTCGTCTGGGGAGGCATTATGATGAACGGGCGGACTGAACTCCACGTTTTCAACAGAGGTTCTGTAACTGGAGATCGCTATTGACAGGAGGTGATCCTTCCCCATGTGCGTCTGTTCCGAGGTGCCATTGGATCAGACTTCGTTTTTATGGATGACAATGCACGGCCACACAGGACTCATGCTGTTGAGGAGCTCCTGGAAAGTGAAGATATCACTCGAATGGATTGGCCGGCGTGCTCCCCTGATTTAAATCCGATAGAACATGAGTGAGATACTTTGTGGAGACGCCTTGCGGCACGATTACATCCTCCTGGGAGCACCCGACAACTTAAACAGATGCTGATTGAGGAATGGGCACTCTTACCTCAAGAACTGTTGGACAATCTGGTGCTGAGTATGGGGAGACGGTGCGAAGCAACCATTGCAGTAAGGGGAGGGCATATCCCATACTAAGGAACATCTGCTTGCTGTTCTTCCTCTTGGACAGACAATCATGTGTAACGATACTATGAGTTCAATAAGGCCTTTTTTTGTTTGATTCCATACTGTATGCATTGTATTCATTTCTGCGCAACTATGCTTTCGTCATTCTTTCAGAACAAAATGCTGTATCTCATTTCTGAATTTCATGTCTCTCAGATGATTTCTCGTGAAGTTATGGCAAAAAACATACCTGTTGCTTAAGTTTTGCACACCAGTGTATGGTATACATTGGTCCATTCGCTAAAGTCAGATTTTATTCGGTAATGAATAGAAAAATAACACGCACGCACGCACATGACACCGTAAATTAAATGCATATCCGCATATTTGTCATTTGTGAAATCTGACATGTTGTTTGCGAATGAAACTTATCTACTATCAATTCTGAACTGCTCCTTAATGAATACAAGCTGCTTTTATACTCCTCGAACCATCAATTCTGCAATGCTCGCTGCTTTTATATTCCTAGATCGCATGGAAAATTTACATACGAGAAAGCTTCTTCTCGACTACCTTGTCTCAAATCCCCGCATTCAAGGGGCAATTCTCTTCGCCAAGCTAATTGTCTCTTCGATGTCTGTTTTTGTGATTTTCACAGAATAAACGTCTCCTGCGACCCTAGGTTTTATGATAATGTTTCATTTTCTTAATTCTTACTATCTCTTCTCTAAATTTATCTTTCGAATTTGGCAACATCCTCTGAAAACATAGGTGCCGATGTTGCAGCTATGTTTCTTGGCAAACATTTTAGTTTTTCTTGAATATTTTAAAACCTCCACAGTTTTCACACTACAGACTTATATCAAATTAAAGAGTATAAAATTGCTTATATTTTCAAGCTTTTATTTTTCTTACAGGTTTAATATTTTTTCAGATAAGGGTTCTAAACTATTTTTTCGTTTTGAATAATTCACGACCCCCTGGCTCATCAAATCGGCATGTTACTAACATGAAAAATAGCCTTTAAGAATGTTCTTTCACTTAAAAAAGATTCATAGTTGAAACAACATTTGTTATTTTTTTATTAATTTTTTACATTTTCCAACAGTTCTCCGACTCCCTATATTTTTGCGATTTTTCACCCCCTAAACGACGTTTGGTACCCCATGTTGTATGGTGATTCTTTATTCTCTTGAGGCCTACTATCACCCCTCTGAATTTGTCGGTCGAATGCGGCAACACCCTGTATATTTAAACTAAATCTGCAAATAATACTTTTTAAATAAAAATTTGTGTTATTTATATACTGAATTAATTTTCATGACATTAGATTTTAGATTTAGAATTCACAATTCTTCAAAACTATTTAATGTGTGAAAGGCTTAAATGTTTAGAGTGTATGAAGGATGAAAGGAATTGACATTTTCTATTTTAGCATTAAAGAAGGCCACTTTTCAAATTTAATTCATTATAGAAACAATAAAACCTTATGATGTATTGCGAAATGCAGCCATATCTAAAATGAAATGCTATTACAATTCTCTCTATTGAAAGGATTTTAAAATCATTATAGTTTAATTATTTTCTAAGGAGGAAAACTCGGATATTTTTATTATGCTAACTGAAAATAAGAAAAACAAATAAAAATTCCTCTTTTTTTAGAAAAGTTTTGGTGAATCAGTATTTTATCAAAACTTTTCTAAAAAAGGGTATTTGTTATTTATTATTTCAGTAAATAAATAATAAGATTGTGATATATCGAGAAATATCGGTTCATCTTAGACGATATATCATGATGGCGACCTTTGGTTGTCGTCTAGCCTTAATCATGATAAAATCTCTTTTTGTCCAAAATTTAAATAAAGGTCTGGAATCATGCTAAAATTGCATATTCTTTCCAACCAAAATTTGGGGATTGTAATTATGTGATGTTAAAAACAATTCATTACCAATTCCATGAACTCTTACGATCAGTCCTATTCCAACTCCTTTTCGAAATATTGTAATCCAAAAAGGCATCATCATGCTATACGCTTTTCTAGATCTCCAGTTCGTAAATGTTTCCATTGCGTAAAAAGCGAAACGATTCGAAAAGTTTGCTTCAGTGGTTCGGTTTCAGTATTCCTATGTACAGTTACAAGATTTTGTAACATGATTTCTGATGTTTTGCATAAGTGAAAGAACGTTTATAAAAGTCAGAACTAGATATTTTTCTAGTGTTAAATATGTAAAAAAAAAAAACCGATGATAGTAAAAACGAAAAGAAAAATTGGAAACTATTTGTAATTCTTCAAAAATACTTAACCCTTCTTGTTTAAAGATGCTTTTTTCCTGAATATCTTTTCTGAATATTTATTGCTTATGAAATCCAGGGAATGCAGGGAGGCTTCAAAATCTCATGAATGAAGATGTTTCAGAATTCACTGAACTTAACTGCCACTCAAGCTTCTTCCTGGATAAAATAAAATTTAAAATAACCCTCGCTCACAGAAGAAAAGTTTTATAGCAAAGTTAGACAGGAAAAATGGTAGTTTTTTTCAAATAAATAATACAAAGTTCAAATGCGCAGATTTTTAAGTGTTATTCAATTGGTTGTAATTAATATTAGAAATCGCACAATTCAAATCCATGCCTATTTTCTAACTTTAAAAAAAACTCCTTCACACTGTGTTAAGTTTACTTCTCTGACGTATAAAAATAATACCCTTAATATAAAATTAATAAAGATTTTAGAAAAAAAACTTTTTAGAAATATATACTATAGTGAAAGTTATTACACGAAATGAATTTTTTTTAAAAAAAATAAAATTACTCCTATCTTTTTAGGTTTCTTATGCATGTAGTTTGGGGAATGTTACTCTGAGAAAGTTTTAAAAAGATTATACATTCCTTTTTATCCCGGTGAAAAAAATGAATAATTCGTAAATGTTTTCTTGCTTTAAAATATATATAAATAATTTGAAGATAACTGTCCTAATTAAAATTGACCTTTCAGTATACTTGTTATTACAACTACTTCTTGTGCTAAATTATTGTAATTTTTTAATTCTAAAGATTAAATTCATCAGAATCAATCCAGTTTTCATGGTGCAAGATTGAGTTTACCGGAGCTCCCGGTAAGCTCAGCTGATCATTGCTAATTTCGCTTTTCTTATAAAATGGCTTATTGTTACATGTATCATTCGTCGAGAATTAACGAGATCTCCACATATTTTTTTTTAAGATTTTGGACTTTGAATGCAATATTTTGCTATTTGTAAATTACAAGTAGTGGAAGATCAATGCCCTGAGGTTACTAGACAATTGAGCACTACTGACATTTCCTGAATTTGTGTGGAATTTGCTTCTTACCTTTGAAGATATGCTGGAAATCGATGTGAGACAGATCTCTGAATTTCTTGTACGGGATTTGAATCGGAGTTTTGTCCTTTTCCACGATTCTTTGCGCATTAAGCTTGTCTTGAGGATCTTTGTAGCGATCTCTTTAAATACAGTGAAAAGTTTATACATAAAAGAGAATCCTTTTCTGATTCATAGGTCAAAAACATAAATTTTGGAATTTAATATACCAAACTCGAATTTTTCAGGAACTTTTCCTGAGTCGGCTTTGTTAAGTAACCTAGTCATTAAGCCACCGAGAGGTGGTACAAGGACTAAAACTGCCCCTATTACTCAATATACTCCATCTGATTGTTAAAACGGAAGAGGCACGATTGTAGTCAAGTTTATCAGAGTTTTTGATGCAAAATCTTACTAATTTGAAGGAATTTTTGCAGAAAAAAAGTCGTGATAAGGGTCCTCGATACGAAATTTTCGTATAATTCATTCATCCGTTGGGAAAAAAGTTCCATGAGCGTGATTCAAAACTTAATGTAAGATTGAACCTGCGGGTTTAGAACAAAGTAAATACATTACGAAAATTAAAGAACTTCGTTTTTGAATGCACGCTCACCAGTTCTTGTCACATCATCCGTCCCTCTAGTTAATCCAAACCTCAGTGGTTCCTTAATGTACTCAGGAATGAGGTTTCGCTGAGGATGATGGGGAAGATTTGGGATGAAATCCAGAAGAGGATGGGGTGATGGGTGTGTGCTTTGGGTGATTTGAAGTCTTGTTTTATCTGATGTTTTCTTTATGCATTTATTCTGCCACAGCTTCCAGTTGTTGTTGCTTTATTTTTGTGGAGGATTGTTGTTGTTAGTAAAACTTTTGCATTTATGTTCATGATCTTGATGTAACTTTCTAGAGATCCTTTTTTTTCTTGCTGTCTTTGACATGCTTGGAATCTTAAACTAGTCCTTAGGTATCTTTTTATCATCTTTGTATTTGCATTTTGTACTTTCTTCAAAGGATTGCATTTTAAATATTAATAGGTTGTTGTTTTATATTTCTGTATAATATCTATACCCTCCAATCTTTGAGCATTTTGATTTTATTTTCATGTTTATGTGCTTTTACTACTTTTTTTATGGAAGTTTTAAATCTCTTGACTCCTGAGTTGGCTTGATTTTTATTTAATTTAAATATTTTTAGTCAAACGAACTATAATGTTTACGCGTAATTACGACCCAAACCTCTCGATGACTGTAAGCCGTTCAATAAATACATAATGACTCTCCCCTCGGATAACTTTCAAGGTCCTACATTCTTTCGGGCAGGTGGGTCGTCGTGCGGCAGACTAGACCAATCGTAAAGATGTAACGAAATGAAATGTTCAAGATTTCTGTCTAAATCAAGTGAAAGGAAAATTAGAAAGACTTATGTTAGCTGAAAATAATAATTTTTTTTTCTTACAAACTAAACAGCTGTTGTGCATAGTTGCAGATTAGAGTTGTTCTCTATAATTCACTCGAATCTCAGAATCTGGTTGTCTTTAAACTCAGTCAAAAATTGCCAATATGGAGGAAAGCAAAAGTTGTTGCAGTTATGCCCTTTTTTACGTCCTCATAACGAAGAATACAAAAGGAAAAAATTATTAAAAAATTAGACAGCAAGATTCTGAAAATTAGATCCATTTTCAGTGGTGGATTTTGAAAATATCCGATAAATTATTTTGGGGTACCCTCTTATTCAAACTATTGAAGCCAAGAAAAAGAAAAAGGATGAACTAAAAATAAAATTATTTCCGCTTTTAACCGTCTAAGGATTTCACGTGCATTTCGACGTAATACCTGGGTTCTTCAAGATTATTGTGTACGAATTTTAACGTATGGTCGCTAACGAAGTAAGTTCGGTTTGCACGTATTATTACGAAGGACGTAAAATGTTTCAGACGTATTTTAACACGTTTCTTTTCCACAACAAAATCTGACATTTTGATAGATTGAAGGGTAATCAACACAATGAGTTCTGACAAGGCGGTTTTACAGTCATTATAGATGTGATAGAAACCCGGATTTCTTAAGGCGGGGGAAACTGTGATACTCACGTTGAGGGGCCATTCTTTGGAAAAGGGAGAATAGGTTGTTTTTCTTCTGCATATGGTTCTATGTTGACTTAGATTGAAATTGTATTTTGCTTCAAATAGGATTTTTTTAAATAGCTTACTTAATCGAGATGTTAAATTCCCTTGAGTTTTTATTCAAAATAGATTTTTACACTCACTTGTTATTAACATCATATATATATATATATATATATATCGACGCTTTTTTTTTCTTAGTTCAAGTATTTTTATGATACTAATCTATACTTTTTACTTTGATCTCTGCCAAAATTTTTTATCTTCACACAAAATAAACTGATGCAATTAAAAAAAGAAGTCTAAATTTCAAGGAATATATAAAAATATATTAAATTGTTTCTGTCTTCAGATTTAAATACATTCTTTCAATGAACAGTGGTTATTTCATTTAATATTGCGTTGATAAAACGAAACTTTATGATTTTTGAACATACGTGAAAATACATGGGTGTTTGTGTTCAGTTTTTAAATGTGATTATTTTTATAAACTTCCTTAATGAATTGAAAAAAAATATATTTTTTTTAAATTCATCAAAATACTGAACAGAAAATTTATTTTTCAAATTATTTTTATTTGGAAAAATGTTTATATTAATACTACATTAATGTACCTCAAAGTAGATCCAAACAAAGAGTCACATAGACTAAATAGAATGTTTTAGTAAATTTATTTCGAATCTTAGGAGTCTGATAACACCTGAAAGTGAAGATATTTCTTCTATAGTTGACAAAAATACCAAAAATTGTAACATATTTCTTGGATCAAAATATAGAACTTGAAAACAATTTTAAAAAATCTAATTAAGAACGTGAAAAATTGTGTATTTCTTCCACAGTTCTTCTAAGCAATCTATTTTGATTGACAAAATTTGAATCATTTCTTGAGTGGTGAATGAGCGACCCATTCCTTTTAAATATTGAGAAATGTGGCCAAGAAATCACACCCCTTTGTTACTACTTCGAAATGATATCTTACAACCAAACATCTATGACTTTCGATAGTTGATATATAGAAGTCATGTTAGTATGTCGTAAGAATAAGTAATGAATTAGCACGGCAAGTGTCATTACAAAACTGCAATTATTGCTTTATTTTATATTAGGAATTTTTGGTGAGAATTATTTAATGTCAAGTGTTGTGAATTTTTCTTATGTATTGTGAATGTTAACCATTTTTTTTTGTTGCGAATTTTTGAGATGGTTAAATATTGTGAAATATTATGCTGTGCCGGTTCATGATTAATACGCCAAATTGTTATATCTATAAATAATGATCATTTATATTCACTTCCTCGTTAAGCATAAAATAAGTTCAGAATATAAGATTTAAATACTATTGTGTTTAAGATCCTATTTAAGAATCCGATATCATGCAAAATAGGATGACTTGAATTTATACGTTTACAAAACATGTTTTAGATATTTATTT
>JAPMOR010015793.1:343772-360862 GCA_026543865.1 Argiope aurantia
ATATATATTTATTATTAAAATATATTTTAATATATATATTTTGATATGTTTTTAATATATTTTAATATTTTTAAATTATTAGAAATAGCAACACTGGAAATCAAATCTTTTCTATTTATGGAAACATAGACTTTTGATTGATAAAAATTAAATGTTTAATTAATTGTTAAGAAGCATTCACTAAAACCTTGTATGTTTCAAAGTATTTGTCAGCAAACATTTAAGAAAGTGTTTTCAATAGATCGTGCAAAATTTATTCAAAACTCTTTTACAATGTAGAAATTATCTATGAATTTTTTATTTTATTTGTATGGCTTCAGGATAAAAAAAAAACCTCAAGTCTTGTGAATTTATAAAAAATTTTTTTCACTAGTTGAAAAAAAAAACCTATTTTTAAAATCATTTATAATTCTTATTTTCAATGTATGTGGTATGTAAAGAGAAAGTGTTGCAATTCGACATCTGATATTTATACCATCCCCAATTTAAATCCCACTGAGACAAAAAAACATAACCAACCTTTGGCAATACAGCTAGCTGACTTTGAACAGAATTTCTTAAAATAGCACTATAGATGAAAACTACTAGAAAAATCTGTATGTATGTTCGTGTGCATGTGAACACGATAGTTCAAAAACGCAATGAACTAGGTAAATAAAATTTAGCGTATTACTAGAATTGTATATCTGCATCAAATTTTAGATTAAATATGTCGATCTGTCTAATCCTGCAGTTAAAAAAACTACAACTCAAAAATGCCAGAAACTATATGAGAGAACTTTAATACATCATCTTTAGAACAAGATTGTATATCGGCATCTTATTTTAAACTAAAGGAAGGAACTTAGTAAGGAAGTCTAAAATATTCTTATTCCTTCCCAAGTCAATGGGAAGATCTAAAATATAAGGACAGACCAATGAAAATGATATAGACTCTATAACAAGATGGCGCTGAATAAGTTTGTGTATAGAAGCGTCCTTTCTTGGGAATAAGAGAGGCATAGCACAAATGTTCGCCGCTGTGCCATTTGTATATTAGATGTGCCAGCGCGTCATGTATGAGTCCGTCATTTCTATGGAGGTTGAGGAAAAGAAACAGCGTGCTATCGTGTGTTTTTTGACTGCGGAAGGAGTGTCATGCCCGAATGTTTGCTGTGTATGGTAAATGCAATATGTCACGTTCACATATGTTTGAGTGGAATAAACGATATCGAAAAGTTCGGCTGTCATTAACCCTCTGAGCGTTTTCATTCTACGTCTGAAACCTCTAAATAGGGAAGGAAACTTGACTAGTATTCTCTCCCACAATCGTATCGGTTTTCCTAAAGAAATGTACAGCAGATGATGGTAGACTTTATGGAGCACCCGCCTTGCAAAGCAAAGCTATCTCCATGATCCTGGTGTTTGCGCCCTGACGTCATAGAATGCCCTGGTCTTATGGGCCTACTGGCAGAGGAAGTGGGACGTCGGTACCGGTCGAGAGGCAGGGGAGAAAAGGAAAAGTGGCAAGGAGTGTCTTCTTAAATAGTATAGGGAGTGGACGAATGGGAAGTCTTGATGTTTCGTGAGTAGCCAATCAGGAAGCTGGGTTATTGTAGTGGAGAGATCTAAACTTTTTGTGGGACTTAGCCGATCAGAGCATTCAGAATAATCATCATTTTCTCTTCCTTCCTGCTAGTTTTCTTGGATTGCTTTACTGCTTCAATAAATCTGGGGAATTCTTTGAGCACTTCTCTAAGCTCTTTCAGGATTTCCAGGGTTTCTATTGCCGAGGGTATTTCTTCATTAATTGTTAAAGTGGGCTTCTCGTGTTGTTTTCTAGGTGTGGAGATAGGTTGGGGGTCTTGCTTGCTTGGGTTTTTCCTAATTATTACAGCATAGGTGGGTCTTCCTTTTATTAACGTTAGCTTGGGAAATTTTGAATATCCTTTCCAGGCAGCTGTATGCCCGGTTTCGTTACAATTGACGCAGACTGGGTCTTGGATTTTTTCTCTAATACTGCAGCTCCTGGTAGCATGAGGGCCTCCGCATTTGATACATTTAGGTGTAAGCCTGCAGTTCCTTGCTGCATGATAGAACCCTGCACAGTTATAGCAGATGGTTGCGAATGTTTTTCTTCTGTAAGTTTCTATTTTAATCTTCAGATGGAGGAGGGATTTTTCATTGTAAATGTTTTGGGCATTCTTAGACTTCTTGACTTCTAGTAAGTAGATTGGGTAAAATGTCTTCATCCTATAATTTCTAAGCTGGGATATTCTGATAATTTTGTAGGATTTTTCTTCAAGTTCTTTTACTATTTCATCGCTGTCTGCATTTATGGGGAGTACTTTGAGTATTACTTTAATTGGCCTTTCGTCATAACTTTCTGATAAAATAAATTCTTCCTTCTTTTCAGTCAGCATTTCAATAATTTTGGATCTTTCTTCTTCGTTAGCTGGTTGTATTGCGATCATATTCCTTATCAGCCTATTTTCCGTTTGTGAGAATTTTCTATGGATCTTCTGGAGTGCGATATTGTAGTTACTATTGAGCTTAAGATTTATTGTTGCGAGTCTAAAGTTTGCTGTTTCTTGGGTATCTTTGATTTGGCTAAGAATATCGAACCTGTTTGTTGTGTACATGCTTTCTGATTTTTCGTCTATTTTCCTAAATTTAGCAGCCTTTTTTGGGTTGACTGGTTGAAAGTTGTCATTGTTTGGGTCTTTCATCTTTGGGTTAACCTGTGCTATGTCATCAGTGTCCATATTCTTATCATCGTTAATATCTATGTCTATTTCAAAGTTGGGGTAATTATAGCTTTTGTGCACTGTTGCATTGATTCTATCCATCCAAGCTTGGACTTCTTTAGAAAGCTTTTCGTCATAGTATTTAGGTGGGTTCTGTTGAGTTGCTTTTTCAATGGGGGAAGCAACATTGCTTGACCTATTGCTCGTTCCCGAAGTTACTGTGTGGTTATCATCAGTTCTGCTCTTACAGCCAGGACAAGCAAGCGCGAGCACGATTTTTTATTCCCACCTTCTTCTTCACGGGTGGTCGACACACCCTGGGGTAT
Organism: Argiope aurantia; assembly: GCA_026543865.1. Taxonomy (NCBI): domain Eukaryota; kingdom Metazoa; phylum Arthropoda; class Arachnida; order Araneae; family Araneidae; genus Argiope; species Argiope aurantia. The sequence goes on from JAPMOR010015793.1 coordinate 346,825, forward strand.
GCGCAAATTATCGCTCATTCGTGTCAGATCTTATTGCTTTTGTTTATTTTGTATGGCTAGAAAAGTCAGATGGTTTCTAGGAATAGTATATGGGGAGACAGTTTTGTTGCTTTTTAACCCGATAGTAGATAATAACGCTTTGTAAAAAGTTGTACAGAGCAAATATAAACAGAAAGGTTTTCTCTTAATTTTTGCTGGGTATTTTAAGCACAGAAACTTTCATCGGTCTCACTATATATATATATATATATATATATATATATATATATATATATATTGAAGAAAGACTAGAGACACTGAGATTAATGGTATATGTAAATACTTAATTCCTTGATTTTATGTTTTCCTTTATTTCATGTTCCAGAAGATACTGGACATTTCTTTAGTTTTGTTATGGACTTTTCTTACTGTCTCCAGAAGAGTATTCTGGAACTTTCTCTGCTTATATAAAAGCAGAAGATTTGACAGTTACTGTATTCTGAGTTCAGTTAATAAACTGGTTTAGCTCTACCTCTTGTGTGTGTCATTAAGTTCCACACTAAAGTATCTACATGACATTCTTTGGTGGAGGCGCCGGGTAGGATTCCAGTCAGCGTGAAAACGCAATTACGAAGAAGCGATCGCCTTAAAGGCCTTGAACCAGAATTTGGACTTTATAATCCACCATCCAGAAAGACAAGGGAAATGCCTGTGGAACCAGAGACAAAACCGATCATAATGACATCAGCACAGCAACAATACAGGAATCCCTCTGTATTTAAAGGAGACGTAGGACAAGACCCAAACAAATGGCTGAAGGAATGCGACAGAGTATCAAATTCAACAGATGGGATGACATGACTTGTCTCGCAAATGTGTTCTTTTTTCTGGACGGCACAGCGAAGCAATGGTACGAAAATAATGAGGAAAAATTGACTTCCTGGGATGTTTTTAAATCAATGTTAAAAGAAGCATTTGGAGAAACACAGCATTATGTAAAGAAGGCAGAAGATGAGCTCAAGTATAGAGCTCAAAAACCTGGCGAAAGCACGCAATCATACATCCAAAGCGTGTTGGGATTATGCCATCAAGTCAAACCAGGTATGTCAGAAGAAGAGAAAGTGTCTCATCTGATGAAAGGTGTCGCCGAAGATGTTTACCAGGCACTTCTGACGAAAGAAATAACCACTATAGAGGACTTTATAAAATGATGTAGAAAAATCGAAGAAATGCAGCAAAAGAGAATCCGGGGTAGGAAATTTGAAAGGCTTCCAAATGTCGTACCAATGGCTGCAATTGACGAAAGACTGGATTTGGCATCACTAATACGTCAAATAGTGCGAGAGGAGGTCCGGCGCCTCGTATCTCCAGTAGTCGATCCTGAAGTCCAGGACAAAGGCATTGAAGCCATTGTTCGAGAGGAAGTGGAAAATGCTTTGGCTCCTTTGTCACAGACAACACCAGAGTGGACAAAGTTCAAATCAAGACGCCAACCTACCTATGCAGACGTTGTTAGACGACCTATGCCCGTAGCACAGCAACCACAGAGGAAGACGGATATCTGGCGCACCCCTGATAGAAGATCCGTCTGTTTCCATTGTGGCCGTCCTGGCCATGTAGTTCGATATTGCCGAGATTGCAAAGCTATTTTTGAGGCATATCGGGCTAATAGGAGAGATTTCGGCCGTCCACAGTCGAATGAGGGACGCTATGCCGACGAATACAGCCGACCAGCAGCCCAAGGTTTGTCGCCCAGCCCATCACGAGGACGATCGCCGACACGCCGCTATAGATCTCCGTCGCCATATAGAAGATCTAGTCAATCTCCTAGCCGCAGAAATGAGGAAAACTAAGCGGTGCGACCTTCCTTGGGGGTGAGGCCGCTAGTGACAAAAATCCTCCGATGCCGCAACATTGTGCCGCAAAGATGACCGGAAACAACATAGAAGTAATCGTCGACAATAAGCCAGTACTTGCCCTTGTGGACTCTGGAGCCTCATTTTCTGTAATCTCGGAGAAGTATCGTCGCCTAAAGTTATGTTTCCCACAACTAACAATGTTCTTTTAAAAGTCGCTGATGGAAATTACGTGAGACCAGTGGGAAAATGTACACTTCGTCTCGAAATCAATGGCCGACCTCAAGCTTTTGAATTTATTGTTTTGCCGCAATGCAGTCACGACATCATCCTTGGTTGGGACTTTTTGGGCGCTTCTCAAGCTGTTATAGATTGTGGCCGTTCGGAGCTCTTGTTTCAAGACGTGCTTCGAGAATCCCAAACTCCAGACTCCATCCGTTTATTCACGATAGAAGACTATACAGTAGCTGCTCGTTCTATCAGAAAGATTACTGTCTTAGGCCGTAAGAATCTTCGAGCTATCGACGTAATAGTAGAGGGAAATAGGATGCTCCTCTTGAACAAGGAAGTTGCTATTCCGTCTACTATAGTTACGCTCCTTAATGGAAAAGCCGAAATATGGGTTGTCAATGGACAAGGAGAACCTCAGATCATCCCTAAAGGCATGTGAATCGGGTATGCCGAACCTTTACACGAAGACTGCGTAAATACCATAGATGAGGGATCGCCTTATTCCACGACCACTTCAAAGGCAAAGTTGGGTGTCATCGATTATACCACGATGATAGCTCCGGATTTGAGGATCGACCAAAAAGAAAGGATGTTTCATCTACTCCAGAGATTTTCAGAAATTTTCGATCAAGAAAGGACGTTTAAGAACGGAAACCAACTCAATGTTAAACACCGAATAAACACAGGCGACCATTTACCTATTAGTCAGAGAGCTTACAGGGTGTCCCCATCCGAAAGCCGCATTATCAGTGAGGAGGTAACCAAAATGTTAGAGAAAAACATCATTCAACCATCAGAAAGTCCATGGTCATCTCCAGTCGTCTTGGTCAGGAAAAAAGATGGAAGTTGGCGTTTTTGTGTTGATTATCGCCGACTCAACAAAATTACCAAGAAAGACTTGTATCCATTGCCACGTATTGACGACACCTTGGATTGCCTGAAGGGGGCAAAATATTTTTCGTCTATGGATCTCTACTCCGGTTACTGGCAAATAGAAGTCGATGAAGCCGATCGTGAGAAAACGGCTTTTACTACACCTGAGGGACTATACGAGTTTAAAGTGATGCCATTTGGCTTATGCAATGCTCCTGCAACTTTTGAAAGGATGATGGATAATCTTCTGCGACATTTAAAATGGACAATGTGCCTTTGCTATTTAGATGACATTGTGGTGTTCTCAGAAACATTCGATGAACATCTTCAGAGGTTGAATACCGTCCTTCAGTGTATACAGAACGCCGGCCTTATCTTTAATCCAAAAAAATGTCGCTTTGGAACACAAGAGATAAAGATCTTGGGACACCTAGTATCCAGTGATGGCGTACGACCGGACCCAGAAAAAATAAAGGCCGTGAGTGACTTTCCCGTGCCTAGGAATATCCATGACATCAGAAGCTTTCTGGGATTTTGCTCTTACTATCGCCGATTTATCAAGGATTTTTGCCATAAAGCCGAACCTCTACAGTTGTTACTGAAGGGGGACACAAAATTCTGTTGGGGACCTGAACAAGTGGAAGCTTTTAATACCTTGAAGAAATACCTTATCTCAGATCCTGTCTTAGGCCTTTATGACGAAACTGCACCAACGGAACTTCACACCGACGCGAGTGGATACGGAATCGGCGCAGTATTAGTCCAAATCCAAGATGGGAAGGAAAAAGTAATAGCTTATGCCTCGCGGACTCTGACGAAAGCTGAGAAAAACTATTCCACAACTGAAAGAGAATGTCTTGCGGCCATATGGGCTATAGCTAAGTTTCGGCCATATCTCTTTGGAAAGGCTTTCAAGATCGTCACCGACCATCATTCCCTGTGTTGGCTGACAGGACTGAAGGATCCCTCTGGAAGACTCGCTAGATGGGCGCTGCGACTCCAAGAATACGACGTATCAGTGGTGTACAAAAGTGGAAGGAAACACAAAGATGCTGATAGTGTGTCCAGAAATCCATTGAAAGTCGATGCTTCATGGTCTGGGGACTCCATTGGTGCCACTTTATTCACTAATCTCCCAGAAGAACAGATGAAAGATCCAGAATTGGCAAGAATAATAAGAGACCAACAAAGTACCGAAGCAAGCAGGCTGGGAAACTTTGAAGTAGTCGAAGGAGTCCTCTACAAGAAGAATTTTGATCCGTCCGGAAAGAAATTTCTACCGGTGATCCCGAAGCATTTACGGCTCAGTATTCTAGAATCTCTTCATGATGACCCTACCGCCGGACATCTAGGATTCACCAGGACTTATGATAGAATAAGAAAGCGATTCCATTGGCCAGGTCTGTACAGAAATGTTCGAAGATATGTGATGCACTGCCGAGAATGTCAAAGAAGAAAATCTATTCCTCAGAAGCCACCAGGTCATCTCGTGCCTATTCCACCAGCTGCCGCTCCTTTCCATCGCGTCGGAATCGACTTTCTAGGACGATTTCCAAAATCTAACGACGGCAACAAATGGATTGTAGTATACACCGATTATTTGACACGGTACGCAGTCACCAGAGCTTTACCGACGGCGGAAGCTACCCAAATTGCCAAATTCCTACTAGAGGACATAATCCTGAAGCATGGAGCTCCACGAGTTATCATTACAGACCGTGGGCAAGTTTTTCAGTCCAAGCTGGTATCCGATATTAATCGACTGTGCAATATCACTCATCGAATGACAACAGCCTATCATCCGCAAACAAATGACCTTACAGAACGATTCAACAAAACGCTAGCAGATATGCTTTCTATGTATGTCGATGTCGAACAGAAGAACTGGGACCAGATATTGCCGTTCGTCACATTCGCCTACAACACTGCCAAGCAGGACACGACAGGTTTTACGCCCTTCTACCTCCTACATGGGCGAGAAGCTGAAACGCCGTTGGATACGATGTTTCCTCTCTGCCCCAATGAGTTCAGCCAAGAAGACGATTACGTTAGTCATCTGATCAATAAGGCAGAAGAATCGAGGCAATTAGCTCGTGCACGAACTCTCGAGGCTCAGAGGAAAGATCGCCGGCATTAAGACTCCAAACATCGGATGGTGGCATACGAACCAGGGGATTTGGTGTGGACTTTTATTCCAGTTCGTAAAAAGGAGCTTTCTGAGAAGCTACTCAAGAGGTACTTCGGCCCTTATCAAGTCTTGAGGCGGTTGTCCGACGTCACCTATGAAGTAGCCGATTTCGATCCTAATTCTAGAAGGCGAAAACCGAAAGAAGTCCACGTTTTACACATGAAACCATACCATGACCCAGAAGAACAAGACGACCAACACTCTTATAAAATAATGGAGGTTCCGGAAAGAGACATTTCTCAAGAGACTACTCACCGTGAAGACACGACAACTTATACTGACCCTGTGACTCGATCGAGAGCTAGAACCACACAATGAAATGTCATAACATCGAGACGCTGTTCTTCTAAGGAGGGAGCAATGCCGCATTGAAGAAAGACTGTCGAATCTCCATGGCCGAATGGTCTTGTGATCAAGAGACCTGGGTTCGAATCCCGCTGGAGACACTGAGATTAATGGTATATGTAAATTCTCAATTCCTTGATTTTATGTTTTCCTTTATTTCATGTTCCAGAAGATACTGGACATTTCTTTAGTTTACCAGACAAGTGTTCTGGACTTTTCTTACTGTCTCCAGAAGAGTATTCTGGAACTTTCTCTGCTTATATAAAAGCAGAAGATTTGACAGTTACTGTATTCTGAGTTCAGTTAATAAATTGGTTTAGCTCTACCTCTTGTGTGTGTCATTAAGTTCCACACTAAAGTATCTACGTGACAATATATATATATAGATATATTTATACACATCTGATTGGCAGTTCTTTTTCTTATTTGTCTTTATATATATATATTCAAAATAAGTAATTAATGAGGATTCAAATTCTATTCATATTCCTTTATTATTCTTTCAAATAAATCATTGTAATATTTTTGTACTGAGTAATCAATATTTGAATAGCATTTGTCTAAAATTAGGACTAATCAGAAATAGTTCTGCCAATCAGATGTGTATAAATAACAATATATAACCGATTTATCATTAAAATAGCATTATCTTCTATTATAATAAAATATGCAAATCAGCAAATTGATTGAATAGCTTAAAAAATATACAATTTTAGAGCCATATGATTTGCTATTTATGTATTAATGACACAGGCTCTAAAATATGTCACAGCAATTTTTTAAAGTTCAATACTTTTTTTAATCATTTTTTAAATTGAAAAATAATGGCATATTCGCTTTTAAATGTTTCAAAATAATGAATATTTCAAGTTAAAACCTCGTCAAATATATCAGGGTAAATGCAGATTAAATGACCTTATTTAAAATTTATTTTTGAAATTATAGACTGTTCTATTGATTTTAAAATGTTTTAGAAATTTATTAAAATTATCGACTTTTTTTGAAATTTTTTCCCCACCTTTTTTCACTATTTTGTGTGCATATTCAATGAAATTGCTGTCTTCAAAAATATTCAAAGGAACAAACAAATGATTCTTTTAAAATATTATACAGAAGTATTTCATTCCTCGTAAATTTCTGTACATTTATGATGTTTTTTTAAAAAATACAATGTACGTAATAATTTTCTAATTTTCGGACATTCTAAAAAAGAAAACACTATTTATTTATTGCTATTTCTGCTAGTTTTATCAAGAAAAAAATGTAATTGACAAAAGTTTCACTTATGTTTACATATTTTTATAAAATTTACTGTGGAAAAGTAATTCATGATTTAAATATGTAAAATTAAACTTGTAAAGCATATATTGCATTAACGTATCTTTGCAACATTCCATTTTCTTTCTCTTTCTAATGATCGCTAGGAGTGAAGATAACAATCACCGAAAACATTTTTTTTTTACAATAATTCATGACGATGGATTCAATAAAAGAATAAGTGTCTTGCTTTGGTAGGAACCGCAACAATTCCACAAATGAATTATGAAATTTTATGTCTTAGAACTGTATTTGAAACAAAGTTTGGAAGTTTTAATTGCTTACTAGGAAAGTTTTTACTTTTGTTGATTACCTCCATAGACATAGTAAAAATATCAAACTATACAAGTAAATGGATTTAGTGAAGAAATAGTGATATTCGTATTTTAGTGAAATTGGGATGTATAAATTTTACAAATATTCGACAGCATAGTTTGAAAACTCTCGAAAACCAACGTAAGAGGTAACTGGTTCCTTATTTAGATGTAATTACCGGTGTAAGCAATTACTTTCATTTATGAAAGTAGCCTTGTTGTATCCAGAATCATTGACATTAGCCTTGAATCGGTTTTGAAATACACAAAAATAAAGTTTTTTCTTTTCTTTCTTTTTTTTAATTAGTAAAAAAAGGTTTAGTAGTTACGCATAGGACGTAAACACTTCTTATTTTGATTACAACTTAATAAACCGTATTCTAAATTATATTACGACAATTAATATACCTGAAAATCACAAATAACATTTACATCTCCTGTTCTTTCATCTAAATAAATCAATTTTATGATGTTTGTTTTGAAATCTGTTTTATGAGGATTTATGTCATGAGTGCTATGGTGATTTATGATATGATTATTCAGAGCAATTCAAAATAAATCGAAAGATCGCATTTAATAAATAAACACATTCAATATTAGAAGGAATATATTAATCGCATACCTTAGTTCATTAAGTATGAAGTTATCTTTTACCATAACTAAATAATCACTCTTTGTATTTCGTTATTGAAAAGAATAATTCACAGATTCTCGAAATTTGATACTTACATAATATGCCCAGTCTTAGAACATCACGTTATATTATTAAGTTGATTTTAGTTTTTAATCATATTTATTGTCGAAAATTAATAATAGAGTTTAAACGATTACATCTACTGACTTAATTTCACAAACTTATCAAATTAAATCTTGATAAAAAAAAAAACTTTCTTTCTAATTTGTAAGCTATTCCATTGATTTATGGATCCCCCCCCTTTAAAACAGAAAAACCATCTCACGATTTCTTTTTTATTATTATTTTGATTTCATAATTTTGAAATCATATTAAGGAAGTCGAACTGAAACTAAATTATTGTCGAACTAAAATTATTGTCTTCTAAAATATTCCAGAAAAGCTAAAACAATTTAATGATTCTCTTAAAAAATTACAATTGATCGCTCATGTAAACTTTATGTAGAAATGTTTCGTTCCACACAAACTATAAATTAGTTTTGAATTTATGTCATCCTAAAAAAAGTAACTGAAAATTAGCGCAACTAATTCATTTTAGAAAATACAAAAGCTCTGTTATCGTTACTTTTTTTTTGTCTCGGCATAAGAAAAAAAACTAGTAGTTTGCATTACAGATGAATAAATTATAGAATGATGCATGCAGAATTATGTTAAGTATAATGGATATATTTAATCTTTTTTTCCTTCCAATCCTGATGAAAGGCAATTTGCAATGCTGTAAATTTGTATATAACAAAAGTTACATTTATAGTGACTTCTTTTTCTGTAAATTAAGACGTATGCAAGTTTTGTGTACGGATAAATGCACGTCATCCTATTTCCATGATATCAGAAAAACAATTTTAAATGATATATTAAATAATATATCATTTAATTTTTAAATTCTGAACTGAACTTAAATTTTATTCTGTGCTTAGTAAGGAAGTGAATGAAAATCAGTTTTTGTACATTATTTATTAAGGGAACAACTTTAAATGTTAACCAATCAAAAAATTCACAAACTTTAGCAAATTTTAATCATAAACTGATGCAATCAAATAATTCACAATGTTTAACAATATCAAAAATTCGCAACCGAAAAGAATCACAAAGACTGACATTATGTAATAAAGTAAAATTTCACAATACATAAATAATAAAAAAATGACACTAAATAATCGTAATATAAAAAAATTCACTGTAAATAGTCATAATAAAAAAATCACAATATTAAATGAAGCATCCATGCCGTTATATTACACTAACATTCCTTGAAACAACACACAATATACTAATAAGAATGTGTCTTATTCTTGCATATATCAATTAATGAATATTGTAGATATTAAACATTTTGCTGTAGAGAAAAAAAAATATTTAAACTGAATTCACCTTCTAATTTGGAAGTAGCAACATAAGCAATAATAACAATTTTAGAGCCTATCTTTAACTGGAAGAAATATTTTTTTCTGGATTATTATAAGAAATATTAAACACATTATTACATATAATTATGAAATGGCAATATAAAAAAGCATATAACTACGAATATTAAGAATCTTATATTCAATATCATATTATGCCGATATCATACTGTTGTAACAGTTATACTATTTATAATAGAGACACTGTATGATATCTTTCAAAACATGGTGCTGCACACAAACCAACATCGCAGTCTTTGCATTCAAATCGTGTCTCTCTTCGAATGCGCTTTCCATTGCCGTTTTGTTGAAGACAGCATACAACACATTTTCGCACTGATTTTCTTTTTTTAGTACTATCTTTTTGCACATATGAAGGAAAATGTCGCCCAACGAAACGAGCTACATTTTCTGATCCTTTAGGGGTGATAAAATTGTGAATATCAGGATAAGTGCCACCTTCTTCGCTGAATCGTTCCATTAATTTCATTCGAAAGCCAACATGATTTAATGTCCCGCCATTCATTTTGATAATTATGAAAGAATTCCATACGACTTGATTTGACAAATACCGAAAAATCTTCTTGTAGTATTTTTTTCTACTGACTTCTGACAACAGAGTAGTAGGATAGACACTCATCTGATCTATCCACACCACCCATAGAAGAATTGTAAAATACTACCACTTTAGGTTTTATCTTCACATCGGAATTTTTCTTAGACTGTACTTCCATCATTTCTGTGTTATGGAAAGTACTAAGCATAAGAAGTGGTTTCTTGATCTTCCATTTCATTACACACATTTTATCTTTTTGAAAACCGACTATTTCTCCTTTCTTCACACTTAAGTTTTTTAATGATGAGGGTAAACCTTTTCGGTTGGATCTTAGAGTTCCACAAATGTCAGTTTTCCTTTGTAACAACATTTCTGCCTAGTTCTGGCGAGGTATAATAATTATCTGTTGATAAACAGTATCCTTTTCTTTTTGATTCATGAAGAAGAGTCATCACGCTTTTTGTAGAAAGACCATAATCATTGTAGTCATCGTGAAAGTTGGTGCCTTTTCCTGTATATATGAAAGAGTTCCAAATGTATCCACTTCCAGATTCACACAGCTGAAACAATTTTATTCCGCAGCGAGCGCGTTTGGTTGGAATGAATTGTTTCCAACTCAAACGACCTTTATAAGCTATTATAGATTCGTCCACAGATAGCTCCGGTTTAGGTACATAAATAGATTTAAATCTTTGTACAAGCATTCATGTAATTTAAAAATTTTCCGAAGTTTAGGATTCGGATGTAACTTTTCGTCGAAATCGTCACTGTTTTCAAAATGTAGAAATTTCATTATATTTTAACTCGCTCATAATTTTTCCAAAAAATGGCTTAGATAAAATTGACCTTTTCGACCAAAACCACTTCTCCACGGGCTTTTGATTTATACCTTGCAACAATAAAATGGAAATAAATCTCCTCATCTCTGGAATATTTGTGTCATTCCATTTCAGAACTCTAGAAGAAGGTGTAGGTTCCGCATTCGCTAAATACGATTCAGCATATCTGTTCGTTTCTGTGACTATATATGAGAAAATTTCTTCATAAAAAAAGGCTGAAATAATCTAAGGGATCATCAGAATCTCCAATAGAAACTTTTATTCCTGGATTAGGAGGACACGGCTGAGGAAGAGTAGGATTCACTCGATACCAGATTCTAGCACTATCTAGAGAATCATCATCAGATTCACTTTCGGAAGAGGAAAAATCTTCATCTGAGCTTTCCCTTTCGATTAAAAGTTCTGTTTCAGAGTCGCTCACCATGTTTAACGCAAAGCAAAAGGACACTTCTGAACAAGCTTGAATGTTGAAGAGCAAATGGCAGCAGTAGCTATTTCACTGGTCTTTTATAAGAGAGGTACCAGTAGGATTGGAAAGTGATTCTATTGGAGAATAGTAAGTTACAAATTGCGATGGTTTGTTGAATAGACTATTCAAATCAGAAGAAAGAGCAAAGATAACGATCAGAAACCAACTTCAAAAAGAAACACCGCGTGGCCGTAAGGCTTGTCTCACACTATACGAATTCAAATGCCACTCGTGTCGCTATGAGTTTGGGCCGACGTGTTTCTACACACAGAAAATTTTACACAAAAGAAAAAAAAATGCTATACTTCTTGATAACTTCCAAAAGAACTAACCATAAAGTGAAATCTTTTGCAGAGTTTTATGGGATGTTGGATTTAATACTGGAAAACGCATTTTAATTTATAAAAATTTTATATAATTAAATAACAGCCCTTTTTATAAAAAAAAGTTGATATACTTTTTAAATATTTTCTATGTGTTGCTTATTGTTGCTTTATTTCTATATCCTCACAATAAGGATAATTATAGACAGAATTCAACAGCAAAATCCATTAAAAAAGTAATAGAATGAAAATATTTTAAAAGCAAATACTTCACGTGACAACAAGAATAATAAACGCAATTATTAAAATGCACATTTTAAGAGGAAATACATATATAGAAACCAAAACTAAAAAAGAGCCAAGCAAAAGAAACAAAAGTATAAACTCATGACCACAGCATAAGCTCATAGAGGAATCATCAAGAGAAATACGCTTCAACCTCAAATTCCTGTCGCTTTCTTTTGTCACTTTATTATATATATAACATAAAGAACAGAAAATTTTTAATATATAAATTATTAGAATAATTAATATTATGCAATATACACTGGTGTGCAAAACTTAAGCAACGGGTATGTTTTTTGCCATAACTTCACGAGAAATAATCTCAGAGACATGAAATTCAGAAATGAGATACAGCATTTTGTTCTGAAAGAATGACGGAAGCATAGTTGCGCAGAAATGAATACAATGCATACAGTATGGAATCAAACAAAAAAAGGCTTTATTGAACTCATAGTATCGTTACACATGATTGTCTGTCCAAGAGGAAGAACAGCAAGCAGATGTTCCTTAGTATGGGATATGTCCTCCCCTTACTGCAATGGTTGCTTCTCACCGTTTCCCCATACTCAGCACCAGATTGCCCAACAGTTCTTGAGGTAAGAGTGCCCATTCCTCAATTAGCATCTGTTTAAGTTGTCGGGTGTTCCCAGGAGGATGTAATCGTGCCGCAAGGCGTCTCCCCAAAGTATCCCACACATGTTCTATCGGATTTAAATCAGGGGAGCAGGCCGGCCAATCCATTCGAGTGATATCTTCACTTTCCAGGAGCTCCTCAACATCATGAGTCCTGTGTGACCATGCATTGTCATCCATAAAAACGAAGTCTGATCCAATGGCACCTCGGAACAGACGCCCATGGGGAAGGACCACCTCCTAACAATAGCGATCTCCAGTTACAGAACCTCTGTCGAAAACATGGAGATCAGTCCGCCCGTTCATCATAATGCCTCCATAGACGACAACTCCAGGACCACCGAAATGGTCTTTTTCCGTGATGTTACTGGGATGAAACCGTGTCCCGACCTCTCTCCAAATCAACTGACGTTGGGAATCGCTTGTGGCACTAAAACGACTCTCATCTGTAAAGAGGACACGACTCCATTGATGAGATGTCCAGTTTTTTTGCTCCCTGCACCACTCTAAACGGTGCCGACGGTGGGAAACTGTCAAAGGGATGCAGCGTTCAGGACGGCGGGCGAATAGGCCACCTTTGTGAAGGCGTCTGGACACAGTAAAACGCGACACTTGTCGCCCCGTTGCTGCATACAGTTGCTGAGCAATGGCGCTTGCTGACTGGTTTCGGATTCTTTTCGACTGCAGGACGATATGTCGGCCATCCACTGCAGTTGTTTTCCTGGGGCGGCCACCACCAACCTTTCTCACAGCTGTACCTGTGGTTTGGAAGGCTTTCCAAGCGCCGAAACGACACTTTTGTTGATTCGACACTTTTGTTGATTCAGCTACACTGGTCACACTACGCCCCTCCTCCAGCTTTCCGATCATTTTTCCACGTGTGAAATCGTCTAGGTGATTTCTGCTAGCCATATTTCACGAATTAACTCATGTGCACTTGCAGCGAATGTCTTTAATTGCGTCTCCGTCCTTCCTTTTATTGTAGTGTTGAGCTGCGCTCGCCTTCCGCACGTGTTTTGCATACGCTCACGTCGCCTGTGACGTTTTGTTCCTGATATTTGCATACGCATGACCTTTCTCTTGAATAACGTGTTCATTGTACTGATCGCAAGAACTCCTTTTCTGCAATTTCATGGCTATCTGCTTAAAATTTGCATTGTTGCTTAAGTTTTGCACACCAGTGTAGTTATGCCGAATTATAATATTCATTTAACTAGTTTTAAGCATTTCAATACATATCTGCTTCAGTAAAATATTTATAAACTTCATGTTTCACAGAACTGGTTTCCGTAAAATTTATTATACAAAGTTATTCGCATGTTTCGCAGAAATTATGTATTCACGTTCCCCAGCGCGCAGAGAAACATGGTTATAAAAAAAATGTTTGAAACAAATTGCCCCCCTCCACAACGCTTGATAATTTATTTTCATAATTCATCAAAAATATCTCCAAGCGGTAGAAAAAATGAATAAACTTGATTGAGTTGTTGATGAATCATGCAGCCAAATAGAGGAAAGAAAGAATTTATTTCAAAATTAAAATACAAAAATACAATAAAAAAAGGTGTTTTTTTCTTCTTTCGAAATTGAAAAATTATATAGAGCAGGCGATCATTGATGACATATCTAATGGCCAATAGTTTTAATTTGAAATAAAAATTGACAGAATTGGTCGAATGACTGGGGCAGGTAGAATACCAAAAGGTTTTTTAAGTAATTCCGCCATAGACGTA
>JAPMOR010015793.1:361262-404284 GCA_026543865.1 Argiope aurantia
ATATATATATATATATGACAGGCGATCATTGATGATATATCAATAGTCATTAGCTCTCATATATAAAGAAAATTAATATATGATTGACAATATTATTTATATAATTGGTTTAAAAAATAAACCTTTGTTTCTCAAATTTCAGTTTAATATAGCATACTGGATATGGCTTAATCCCTTTTTTCAACCCTTTAAAGCCCTTTATTAACTTTTTTTAACCTCCCAATTCAATAGCTTGGGTTAAAAAGGCTGAGCATTCACTAGGAATCATTCCAGTTAAAGAATTTGAGAAACAATTTCTTTCTTTATCGTAAATAAACATATTGCAACCTTTCTATAACTAATTGTAATTAATTTATATGTAATCTTATCTTCAAATATTAGATAAACTGGCTGATGAGAAATCTGTATGTGTAAATCTGTATGTAAAACTCGTGTATGCATGTACATGATACCCCAAAACGGAAGCATCGAGATAAATTAAATGTATCATGCAATTTTATCAAAATGTAGATTTGTATTAATTTTTTTAAAATGTATTCTGACAAAGGATTTATTACACATGAGTGTTTAAATAATTATTTCAAATCACCCACACACACACAAAATAGATAAATGAAATTTGGTAAATTGGGCTGAAATCGTTATTGCGCATGTGTCGAATTTTTGCTCCATTCTGAAAGGATAGGAAGACGCACAAAATTCATACTTGATTCTATTCAAAATGTGCTAAGAAATATGGATAGCGCTAAACTGCATAAGCATATGAATAGGAGAAAGTAAGGATGCTGATGCTACCATTGACCTTTACCTTGATTGTAAACTTTGGATTGCTTTTAATAATAATAATAATAATTATTTTCCTGTTTGGGCCCGACAACCTTTAAGGTGGATCCTGCATTAGTGCGCAGTTTATGAAGTTTTCTTCCATAAGTAACACCAGCATCAGTAACAAAATCTGAATAAAGTAATACAAAGTCATTTATTTGATACGAGTAAATAGCAGGTTGCGATTTCAAGGCATAACTATGAATGCTACGCTTTTGAATATTCCAAAATAATTTATTATCCATGCACCATTCAGGAATTTATCTGCACTATTTTGTATTAGAACGTCCTTAAAAACGTGTAGTTAAAACTCATTCTGTACTTCGGACAAGATTCAAAAAAAGTTATCTCATTTATCCACTCAGATTTTATTCTATATTGAAGAATGCTCATTAACTTATCAACAAAAAAATACTTCTTCAAAGAACTGTAAAATAAGAACAGAATTTTTGAACTATCTATTTATTTTTTAGAGGTGTTTTAGAGATCTATAATTTTATCTAAGAAATATATCTTCTTTGATAAACTATTGAAAAAATATTTTCCGATAGTTTACGATGTTAAGACTTTTACAATGTGATTCGTTTCTTAATATTTCTAACAACATAAATCAAAACCTGAATTAAATTTATTTTACTATTTGCTTTCATCTACATCAAGGTATATTAAGACTAAATATTAATAATTTTCTGAATAAACATAATTCTTAAAAAATGTTTTTGTTGTTTCTTTTATGAATTTGAATGAAATTATTAGTTCTTTAAAAAAACTTTTTAAAGGAGTCGCATTATAAAAAACGACACATTATTCCAAATTTTTACAAGATAAGAGAAACAATATAATAGTATATTTTATTAGATTCTTTGAAATTTAGACTGCTTTAAAACGCAAAATTCATTTGCATCTGTTTACTTTGTGAAAAATAATTGGAGGTAGAGATTAGCATAAAAATATAAATTTGAATCATAATAATAGTAGAACTAAGAATGAAAAATATATTATTATTTTAACTATATATTGATGGCAATTTTTCAAATATATCCCTTTCGAGTTGCTAGTACTTCAATGTGATGTTTAATCACAAGTAAGCATAAAACTGCATTAAGAAAAAATAACTCAATGGAACTTTGAGGCAACGCATAGATCAAAGAAATCCTATCCCTATCGATAGCAAACAAAAACTATTGAAACAAAATGCAATTTAAATTTAAGTCCACGTCGAGCCATTATGGGAGACACAATTGAGGAAAAATTCCTGTTCCTCTTTCTTGGGCGAGCCCTTTCCTTTCTCACCCCTTATTTCTCCATAGCGCCGGCACCATCACAATGTCCTATGCCTAAAGGAATATTCGGGCTCTCAGATCCTGTGACATCTTTAAATGGCCGTAAAACTTCATTGCATTGGCTCCTCTCCAATTCATCAAGATATCGAAACTTGTAGGGGGAAAGAAATACGTTAAAATACGTCGACACCATTTTCGGTGCAGTATAACCCCTACGTGATTTTTCCGTGCAAAACGAATTTGCATCGTTCGTTACCCAACGTTAAAATGCGTGCAGTGCACTTTAAAGACATCTATGGGGCTACATCGAAATGCGTGTGGAACCCTTAGAGGGTTAAAATACAGCAGTCAACTGTCATTGGCTCATCGTGTCATTATTCTTTCTATCATCGCTGCGGTGGATGCTGCCGTCAGAAAAAACCGGAGGTGGAAGATATTCGGCTCATGTTGGGTATTAATCATGGTGCCACTCAAGCTGAGCATCTGAAATACCTGAAAGTCTGTATGCAGTGGGTTCCACACAGCCTGACGGAGGAGCGATAGTTGAGCGGAATGTAGACATCACTGCAGTACCTTCAACGGTATCATGATGAAAAATATCGTTTCTTCTTCCGCCTTGTTACGGAAAATGAAACATGGTATCATCATTTAGAGCTGGAGAACAAGAATCAGAATCAACGGAAGCACATAGATAAAAGCCCATCGAAAAAATCCAAAGCCGTGCGTGCCAGCTTCGGGGAAATCATAATGATATTTTTGAAATGGAAAAATGTTTGAAATGGAAAAGCTAATTGATTTTCTAAAACGTGGCTCCACAATTACCCCTTAGGGGCACGTGGTAACTTTGCAAAAACTAAAGCTCGCCATCCAGGAATTTTGACGGATGGCGTCATTCGGTTGCAGGATAACGCCTGCCTGTATGTTGCCAAAGATTTGAAGAATACGCTGCATTTGCTAGGAAGCCCTGACATATCCTCATATCGTCTAGATCTCTTCTTATGAAATTTTCCTTAGAAGAATATCCTTGGCCGGCGATTTGCTTTGGACGAAGAGGTGCACACCTGGGTACAACCATGGTGCATGCAATCGAAAATTCCTATGAAGGCATTGACTGTCTTCTCTCACAGTGGAATAAATGCATTAACAGTTATGGCGATTGTGTTTGAAATAATAAATAGTTTACCTACTGTTTTCTAATCTCTTTTGTTTCATTTGACTGCTTCTTATAGGCGTTCCATTCTCTTCAAAATACTAAGAGACTGTACAAAAAGTGCGACTTATTGGTGTAAGTTTATAAGAGATTCAAGAGGAGAACAGTTTCGATTATTTCTTTCACTTATTTTAATTATTATTTGTTGAATGCAAAGAATACTGGAATAAATGAATGTTTAAAGTATATCATTTATTTTGTTCTCTGAAATCTGAACTGTTACATTGAAAATTTCATTATTTTAATCAAAAAATATAGTTGTAGTATTAACAAACTATTTTTAATGAAAGTTTCAAAAATTGATGTTTAGTATTTGTACTTCAGTCATTAAAGGGAGTGAAAAATGGATACATATTTTTGATATTTCAGTTGATAATTTCTCAACAAGGTAAAATTTTTCAAAGATTCAAGTGAAAAAACTGCTTTCAAAGAATTCTAATTTGGAAGCATTTATATAAAGACTAAAGGCATGAAACTCTGAATTGAATATTTATAACTTTATTTGAATTATGCGCATCAGCACATGTTGGGAAATTAAAATTACAATTCAGAGGTGAGTTTTCATTAGAAACAACAGAAATTTCTGATGGCTCTGGAGGATATTTTGTAAGAGAAAGTGGTATTTAAATTATAAATAGTTTTAAGCTTTCATAAATTTATTCATTCTTATTTTTTAAACAAATAATACGTTCTTCATAATTTTTCAGGTTTGCACATTAAGCAAAGAACTAGCATGAAAAATAAAATTAACCTGATTAAATAAAACAGTCAAATTAATTAGCGGAATCAAAATTGAAAATAAGACATATTTGAAACAAACTCTCAAAAGAATACTATTCTGCAATAACTACACATATCCAAACATAAATTTTTGATATTTTCCTGTTTTAACCAAAATAACGTAAAGCTGTAAAAACATGAAATTTTTCCTAAATTCGATCTTAATATTAAAAAAAACACAGACCGAAAGCTATTTTTTCTCCATAAGTCATTAATATTTTTTAAAGACTGCCAGACAATTTAATTAACTAATATTGTCAGAGTTTATATATAAAACAAACAAATAAAGTGATTTAAAATGTGTGATATTGTAAGGATCAGAATCATTAGCAATGGCAATACAGTCGATGAAATCTAGATTTCAATTCAGTAAAAATTAAAGATTTACTTATTTAACTAAAGTTGATCTTAAAACTGTATGCATTTTTTTTAAAAGAGGGAATTATGTTTAGCTTAAGTTTTGTTTTTGCAATGAAGACATTTAAAAGATATTTAGAAACAACCTATTGAATAGGGTTTAAAGAAATAATGAGATTTTATGGAGCCCTATAATATCTATTTATTTGTATATTATCTATCATGTTTATTGAAAAGTGTATATGAAAACAAGATTTTCCACAAATGTGGCGTTCATTTTATATTATTTTGAAAAAATATGTAATAGGAAAGAAATGCTAATGATTTATCATATCAAATAGCATATCAAATGTTTCCTATTAATTGGCCGCATTAGAATTGTGTGGTGAAGCCAAGAGTATTGAGTCATGGCTAATCAAGCTAAAAAATTAAATAATGTAAGTTTTATTTTGATTACTAAAATTTAGGATTCCATTTTATTGTGTTCAAAAATTTGTTTTTTCTTTTTAAAAAAAACGATTTTTTTTTTTTGACAAGGGAAACGAAATGCAGTCAAATTAATAAGATAAAAATGTTTATATCGTGTTTAGACGACCTTAGATAACCCAGACAAAAGAAAATCCTTTTTCAAATAACAGTGAGTTCGTCTTTTTTCAAAAATAATAAATTAAAAATGAAAATTAAAAGAAAAGCCAAGGAGTACAATATGGCATCTCGCAAATAAGAAATCCTCGCAGGATATAAAATCCAATAAATATATGTTCTTCTCCGGACTGCATTAGGACGCTCAATAGTTGAATGGTCAAAACAAGAATTCTACACACCTCAGGTAGGGGCGTGAGGTGAAAAAAGCGGTAGGAATAAGGCCCCCCTTTCAGATTTTTTCCACAAGTGATCATTTTGGTGAATAGCCAATGCCTTAGACATCCATATTGGAAGGCACCATGATGAAAAATGCTTATTTAATGTTCCTAATTGTAGAAAAAGAAAAAATGCCATCTATAATAATTTCTTCATAATCTTAAAAATTGACTAGGTTGTATTTAGTTTCAAGAAATTATTCAAAGGATTAAATTTGCAATGATACTTGGTTAATGAGGGGGGGGTAATAAAAAATGATCAGGATTTCTAATTTTTCTCTGGACCATTGAATTTCCTATTAAAATAAAGACATTGTCTATCATTTGAATATATTTGGATTAATTCAATACACGAACTAGAAATTGTATTCATTTCATAATTTTTTATTATTTAAATATATTCATTCAATGTATCTTTAGTAATGATTTTTAAACTCATTCATTCGCTCGAAAGATCGCAGTCAATTTTATAAGCGATCAGCGAGAACGAAAATTCAATGAATGGAAATGCAAATCTCGTTTTAGTCAAAACTTTTCCTTCTTCTTAATTTTCAGTGAAAGAAGTGTCTGAAGCTGAACTCCTCGTGGAGTTTCTGATCTCTTCAAATCGTCCCCAAAACTCCGTGCGGTCTTCAATGGCTCTGCTTCAACATCTAATGAATCCAATTCAAGTGAACCGTTCCGCAAGATATATTGTTCCTCATGATGCGTTTTCGTAAACATGAATTTGTATTTACAGCAGATATCCACATGATGTAGAGGCAAATATTCATTCCACCCTATCACCTCGATTGGCAGAGAATAATATGGAGAGAAGGTCCAGATCAACCAACAAAAATGTACTCAATACAATTACTTATGGTACAAGTAGTGTACACTATTTAGCCACTAGAATCTTGAATCAGCTAGCGGTGGACGAAAAGGTTATTTTCCCAGACACATTCAATGTTGTTTATTCAAATTGTAATATGGAGGATACCTTAACAGGCTCAAATACCTCGGAAAACGTTAAAGAACTGCAAATCCAACTTGTAAAGTTATTTTAAATAGGAGGTATGATTCTCCACAAATGGTTTTTTTAACACTGAAAGTCTTGTCAATAACATTCCAAATAATAATAATTATAAGATGAACCACTCTAAAGATATGAAGCCTGTCAAAATGTTAGGTGCTTTGTGAAAACCAAATCGAATTTTTTTTTATTTAAAGTAACCACTTTAAGGCAAAATTCATGCACCAAGAAAAGTATCCTTTTTGACCTTTCTAGGATACACTATCTTCTAGGTATAATTGGTCCTGTTGTTTCAAGGGCCAAGAATTTTATGCAAAGACTCTGGTTACTGAAACTTGGTTAGAACGACTCTTTATCTAAGGATGTCACTTGTGCATGGATTGAATTTATTTTACTACTCCTATACATTGAGCAACTAGAAATCCCTCGATATTTTCATTTTAATGGCAGAGTAGTCATTCATGGATTTGTAGATGCGTATACTATAACATATGAAGCTGCAATTTATGTGCAATATTTTTTTATTTAGTGGCTCAAATTCTGTATACTTGTTATGTAGCAAATCCTGTGTCGTTAGATTTAAACCTGTAACAATTTCCAAACAATTCAAATGTGCAGCACTGTCATTGTCAAAACTGAAGCAGAGAATAATACAGGCTCTCAATATTGCAATTTCTGAAGTAGTGCTTTACTCTGATTCTACCATTGCATTGGCTTAGTTGAAAAAAATCTTCCCAAGAATTAAAAACATTTGTTAGCCATCGGATAGCTACCATTCAAGAGATAATTAACGTCTTTATCTGGAAACATATATCATTAGAGGAGAATCAGGCAGACCTCATTTTTAGAGGCGTGTCTCCTGCTTCCATTCAATTCAGTAATTTATGGTGGAATGACGTCATTAGAGATGGATAAAAACGAACAGCCACGCGTGTCCGAACCAATCACAGGCGATGATTTTGCTTATGAATTAAAGCAACCTGGAAAATGCACCTTATATAGTACTTCTGAATGTAACTCTGTATTCTATCATCATATTTCTATTTTTAATAGTTTTGTGAAATTAATTAATATTCTTAGTTATATTTTGAGATTAATTTATAATTCTAAAACAGGAACTGTGCCTAAAACAGGGCCTATTTCTTCAGATGAATATAAAAATGCTGAGGTTAATATGTTAGGGTGAGCACAAGCCCAAGACTTTTCTAAAAGCATTGAAATGATCCCAAAGGGAAAACAACTTCCAGGTAAATGTTATCTAAAATCTCTGAGCCCTTTCCCGGATTTTAATAATTTACTTAAAGTCACAGGTCGACTAATTAATGCTAAATTACGCTATAACCAGCAACATAACAGATAATTTTGCCAGTTAAATTTAAGCTAACTCGTTTGATAAAGTAACATTATCATAAAAAGTATCAGCATGTTGGCCCTCAAACTCTTTTTTATCTAACTAGGCAGAAATTTTGGCCTATTTATGGTAGAAATTTAGCAACAGATGTAGTACATAACTGTGTTAAATGTGTTAAAAATAAACTTATTATGGTAGAACAATTAATGGATAACCCTCCCCCAGCAAGAGTTAATGTCAGTGTTCCGTTTTCCAACTCAGGTGTTGATTTTGCAGATCCATTTTTTATAAAACACAAAGGTCAACATAAATGCGCACTTCATAAGTTTTATGTAGTTTTTGTTTGCCATTAAATTTATAGATATTGAAATGATAACTGATTTCACCTCAGAGTTATTTATCTCTACTTTAAAAAGATCATTTGCAAAAAGAGGTAAATCTTCTGTTCTTTTTTCTGATAATGCCACAAATTTCATTGGTGCTGAAGCTGAATTGTAAAACCTACACAATAAAGTTACTTATCCAGATAATAATTGGAGTAACATTTTGTCCTCTTATGATATTAAATGGAAATTTATTCCACAGTTCACCACATGTTGGCGAACTTTGGAAGGCTGGCGTAAAATCCTTCAAATGTCATTTTCGAAAGGTGGTTGGAATTGCAAATTTAACATGTGAAGAATTTAACACCATTATTTGTAGAAATTCAAGGAATTTTAAGCTTGCGTCCAATCACTCCAATTCCTTCTAATATAAAAGAACTGGAAGCTTTGACGCCAAAATATTTTTTTATTGGACGACCAAAAAGTACAATTTCCGAACCTGGTTTAATTAACCGTTTATCTCGGTGCCAGAGAGCAGGAAAACTAACCCAGTATATTTGGAAAAGGTGGATTTGTGACTACTTAAATTATTTTCAACACCACCAAAATTGGCAATTTCTTAAAAATAATGTAAAGCCAGGCATGATGGTGGTGCTAAAAAAAGAAAATTTACCTATGTACAAATAGTTACTTGGTCAAATAATTGATGCAAATATCCTTCCCTGATGTGTACGCATAATGAATGTAAGAACAGTAAACGGCAGCTTAAATAGGACGAAATATAAAGATTACCTTTTAAATATATATATATATATATTTAAAAAGCATATAATCTCTCTATATATAATTTCGCCATTAAACTTATAAAGTTTATGTATTGGATTTCAATTATAATTGAATCCTATAGTATTTTCATGAAGCATATATTATTTCGGTATCTTATATTCATATTTGTATTTGAAATGTAGTTTAACTATTGTTTTGATTGCATTATATCAATGGTAATTGGTGCAAATTTAGGCGTTTTATTGCAAATGATATTTAAGAAATTTTTAAAATTTACTTAAAAGTTTTTTAGAAAGATTAAAGAGTGTATATATATGATGTATTCTTTGAATGTTGTAATATAAAATTTCAACGCGAGATGGGATGTTTAAGCTGGGGTGGCGAACGAGAAAATCTCTCAGTTGAGACTGGGTTCTCGTGCGAGCTAGACCAAGGAATAGATGCTCCTCTTCCATTATGACACGAAATTCACTTATTTATTATTGTTCACGTTTACCTCCTACTAAACAAGGGTGTGATGTAATATTGCAATTTCATAATGTTTTAATAATTTAATTCTTATTAATCAAATCATAATTTGTTTAATAGTAAATGAGTGTTACAACAACTGTTTTTACATGGGGGTCTGTTTTGAGTTTTAGAATAAAATGTTTTTCAAACCGCTTCCTCCTTTCATCATCATTTGTTCTTTTATAAGATTAACGGCTTTTCGGCACACCCGATTTATTTTAGAATGGGGAGTTGAAATCGTTTCAAACAAATTTGCCATTTCTAGCAAAGAGAAGTAATTGCTTTGTTAAATGAATAAAATCAACGTCAAACCTCATTCAGGATTTTTTTTTTGAAGAATGCGACTGCTTACTTGTTGAATTGAAGCTGCTTCAGCAAAAAACATTTAAATTTTATAAATATTTCAAAAGTGGCATTTAAATTACAGAATTCAAAAAATAAAATTACAAATAAAAACCTTCAAGTTTCAGAATGATTCGTTTCTTTCTAACATCACCTTTATCTTCAGAATTTCGTGAAAGATAATTCAAAGCACTGAAATTGGCTTTCAGCCCCAGTCAACTGAATAGAAAACTTTTGGATTAATTAATGTTGCTTTTTTCTATCGTGACAAACCTAACATATGTGATGTGTAAACAAATGCTCAGTTAAAGTATCGCGAAGTAAATTTGTAAATCGAAATTTTTTAAAGTTAAACTTGGTATGATCTATTATTATTCATAAGAATAAGTTGCACCCAAATAGAATTTTTTATGCCTATTAACATTCAATAATTTGTTTTCATTATAAAATTTTCCAACTTTTAGGTCTCTGGTCTATCGATTTTTTTTTCAGGCTGTTTATTTGTAGTTTGTTGTTGTACAACATATGGTACAAAAATAGACTTTGGGCCCAATATAATCTTCAAATTTTCAATTTAAAATAAAATCGATCGAAAATAATATTATATCACAAAGTTGAAGCCCGTTTGTAAATAAGACATCATTAAAATATTTATGTTTGAAGACGGCACTATTCACATTACAATCGTCGTTTTTATTGAAAAATTTAAAATTATAACCTTGCTCCTGAAAAAACTAATCTGAACAAATACAAATGAAACATTATGATAGAATCATATCCAAATTAATTTTTGTTATATGATTGGAAAATGAAAGGTAATCCTCCAGAATATGTGCACCCCTTTTTTACCAAATAATTAATCGAGCAATTATTATCACATATTCAAATATGTGGTTAATCTTTGCATTGGTTAAATGAATATTAATATTAAGAGTTGTTTCTAAAAATAAAAATAATGATCTTTAAACTTATAAAAAATCATTCCTTATCCAGACTTTTCTTGCTTCATAAATCGCCATTTTGAAGAATAAAACCATTAAAAAAATTAAGAAATTTGAAACTTTTAGACGAATAATTAATGAGAATCATCGATAGCGGTTATAAACGATTCGCCAATGCTGCATAATCGTATCAAGAATAAGCCCATTACAGATCAGAATTGCTATTTGTTCAAATTTCGACAATATAATGTTTTTGCGCAAGCACATTTCTCTGTTCAGGGACCTATTTTATTTCCGCACAATATTTTCTTTGATTATAAATAATTTTTTATACAGCAACTGCTATAATAAATTTTTATACTCCGTTACTAAATGTCTGTTTAATTGTGGTATCTATTTTCACAATATAATATTTAATTCAAAAAATATGTCAATTTCATTTTAAAAGGTTTAATTTTCAAGATTTTCTTGCATATTTAATGAGAGCACCTTTCATTTTGATAAAATTTGATGAGTTTGTAAACTTCATTTAGAAAAGACGGCGAATAAAAAAATAGTAATGTTAGCAAACAGAAAAAAATTATGCAAAGGAATATAAATTTTGTCTTTTGAACGTAATATTTTGATAAAATTTGATGAATTGGTTTCTTTGATTTAGAAGCAAGTGTGAAATATTTTTGCATTTAAATATTACAATGTTTCTAGGCCGGCTTTTTTTTTCTGTAAAAAATATGCTGTAAAATTGGTATCACAAATTGATTGATTGTAACAGCTGATACAATCATGCTTAAAACATTAGTACTAAAAATGTCAGCCTCTAAATTCTTTTATATAACTAAATCCTCAAATAACTAAATAATATAATTAAATCCTCGAATTTCCCTTTTTTATTTGAATTTCGACTGATATTATTAGATGTACCATTATCATTAAGATTGTAAAATTTGATATTTGAGCTTAACTATATCTCTTTATAATCTCAAGATTTTAAAATAATTTTTGAACTTCACTATAAATTGCAGTCCGAAATTCCGTAAACGAAGAATAAAAACTAAGACATCTTTTGCCTTTGCATCTCAATAACACACTTCAAGACATATACTTTCCACTTTGAATTATTTACGCTAGTCCTTTCGTGGTATTCATATTAAAGGGTAGTTTCAGTAAAATTTCTAATTAAGAATTTTATGGTTTTTATAGGATTTTGTATTATATTCGTTTCTCTGAAAAATGGGTGAATTAAAATTTGTTAGCCTTATAATACTGAACATTTCATTGATTTCTTCCTAAGGAGTTTTAATTTGAAAGGCCTGCATTTATATTCCTTTTACAAAATCGCGATTTCGTTGTATTTCTAAGAATTTCATGATTTATTAATTGTTTACCTGTTGCTTAGCTGAAAAATTGTAGGCATAAACATGAGTACAAAATCCCACTCTTTTAAATCTTGCTTAAATCGTATACTGTGTACTTCAACGTATACGTAAGAATCTTCTTAATAAGAAATCTTTAATCACAGAGTTCGAGCTTTGATGTATCTAACAGCTGCAAAGAGAAAACAAAGTTTTCTCTTTAGTCACTTCGAAATTTAAAAAAAAAATGGGTTAAACTAGTATCTTTTATGCTTCGATAATATTTTTAAAAATAATGAATTCTTATATAGATTTTATATAAGAAAGAAGAAGAATAAGAATTATATAAGAATAAATTTTTATATAGATTTTAAAAAAATCGTTAAAAAAGTCAATTTTTTTCTAACTTGGAATATCTTTAAAATCAGAGTAAAAATATACTAAAAATAATTATATCGTCAAATTTAAAACTAAGTCTAAAATTTGACATAAACCTCTTTTCAGTATCAAACAAGATTTCAAGTCAAATGAATATATAATATGAATCTATTGCACGGTTCACCGATACAATGGCATATTTATGCAGCAGACCATTTCTATCAACTTGTTTTCAAAGGAAAAAATGTCTCTGTTCCTTCATTTATACGCTTTATAACCAGTTACTATTTCTTTGTCAGAAAGAGTCGCAAAGTGAAAAACTAAGTTTTTGGTTCTGGTTGGCCGATCTTATGATTGAGGTCAACAGGGCGTTTCCAATGCAACCATGTCGAGAAATTGTGAAATTTCTTTTTACTTACGAAGCAAAACACAGAAAAAGCGATTTCTTTTCGAAATACATTTTTATGAGCAAGCATTTCGTGACCTCTACAGCATGATTTCTGCATGAAAACATTAACCATGTGAAGAATATGAAGACCTTCATTTTTGTGACAAATGCCATTTTACTACATAGAACTAAGGTCGTTATTAAATATACATTTATTCAAAATTTTAGATATAACGGAATGTTTAATTGGAAAACTATTAAGCACAAATGTGAGTAAAATACTCATAGAAAAGCTTGAGATTTTACCTATAGAATAAATTGTTGTATTTTGGAAATTTTTTATATTATATGATTAAAAACTAACAATTTATATTTTTATTTTACTTATAGGTATGCTATTTTATGTCACATTTATTCAGTTTTAGTTTTCACTATCTATAAACAGTAAAATAAATAAGATTTATTAACAAAAAAGAAAATTGTAATTGCTTTCAACATTATCTGTGGTACAAGATTGTCTTTTACAAATATGTCGGTGGACACTGCTCATTATTCCGAGACTAAAACTGCAACTCCCTGTGGTTGTAAAAATATCTTCTCCATAAATGTATTCAATAGTTTGTCAAGCAGCAAGTTGTCTTCATATTTCGATTGACGCAAACATCATTTTCTAAATTTACAAAATTCAATTTCAGATGCATACCTGAATTCTCCAGATTAGAACAATTCTAATATATATAATATATTTTTAATTTTGAGAAAAGGGTTAATAAGCTGTAAAAAATTTAAATTTTCATATTCTAATATTAAATGAAAGTGTCGTGTTTTTGACAATGCATTCCAAGAAAGGATGAGTCTTTGACAGTAATTCTTTCTTGACATTAAAAGGTTCATTGAAAAGGCAAAAGGGTGCCTTTTTAAAAATAAGAAAGTATGTTTTATATTAATTTTTCAATCCATAAGTTAAATTCCCCCCAAAGTTGATGCCAATCGAAGGTGTAAGACCGAAAACACCAATGTTTCAAATTTTATGATTCTGCCAGCTAGTTTTGAGATATGGAGCATTAACCAAAAGCTTTCAGAACAGCATAATTTCGGTTTTATTTGGGAGTTAATTCAACTTTATTAAATTCAACATTATTAATGGATTCTCTGGCAGAAATAAAAAAATTTCTGAAACAGAACGAAACACAAAGTATGTCTTTCAGCGTTATATATATATATATATATATATATATATATATATATATATATATGCTGATTTCCAAAAGGAAATATATATATATATTTCCTTTTGGAAATAAGCGTAAAATCTATGCATGAAACGTATTCTGCTCTAAATTTAGTAGCAAATTTTAAATTCTGTTTAGGATAAATGAAAGCCGATTAAAGTTGTAGAAATGATTTCCAAGATCTTTAATGAATAAAAATTACTATAGAAGTAAAATTCTGTACTTAATTTACTGTTTGTAATGTACTTTTTAATTTACTGTTTTAATGAACTGCCTGTAAATGTCTTAATGTACTGCCTGTTATACAGCATTAAATGTTTGAATAAATGAAACACAAAAGCAATTCCTTGTGTTCGATAATGCAGTGCCAGTATGCTTTCACAAAATGCAATTTTTAGAAGTGAAACAAAGGCGATAAATAGATTTGGTAAATTAATTGTTCTTGTTGAGTGCTCTTTACGGTTAAAAAAAAACAGCTAAATATTAAAAAATGCCTCTTAAAAATGATTCAAAGTATAGTTTGGTGGGAATTTGAAGAAGATATAAATCAACACCCTTATATTCTCTATGCTATATTATAAAGTAATGGTTCAGGAGATAAGCGCCTGTCTTTTATTTTGTTGCGACTTCAAAAGATTTTGATCTAACATGTTTTATTAATTAGAATTGCTTAACCTATCCGAAATCTTCGATTATTTTTAACGATGTGCCTTGAGAATATTAAACTATTTTTTGAATTAAATATGTAAATAAAAGTATATGTTTTGTATTCATATATAATTATGTTTCATTGCTTTTATTGGTGAAAAAATACATGAATCTTTCTTATAGCAAAATTATCGCATTAATGAATGAAATGAAAACTTGAATGTCGAAAGTATTAATAGAGCGGAACATTTAATGTGTCAAAAGGACCCTTAAACCTTTTTTCTTGCATAGCGTCGGTTATTTTGAACCGTTTTGAAAAAAAATTTTAGATCTGGGAATTTATCATTATTTAGGATAATTTAAGAGGCAAACAATAAAGGTTTACAATTAGAAAATATAACAATAATGCAAATATAAATATGTAGATGGCCCCATATGTGAATGCAGTTTGCATATTTTTATAAGGGACATACAGCTTAAATGACATTTTATTAAAAAAATTAGTTTTTATTGATTACAAACAATAAGAAGTGTCTAAATACTTTTTTGACAGATAATACCTTCGACCATAAAGTTGCCAGTACTGCTGTTAGTCCTGTTTCGTCCAGATTCCATAGACGCTGAAGGGGGGAGGATGTCATCTCAACTATGTCTCTTCTAGACATAGTTGAGATGACATCCTCCCCCCTTTGAAAAGCCTCTCCTCTAAGGGTTTCGAAATTGATACGGTTGAAAGCTGTTGGCCTTGACACACCTGACTTCTCTGACTTTCTATTGGATAATGTAATTTTACAGCTTGCTCTTTCATAAATAGTTTGAGTAATGTTTTCTTAGTTTCATTTGTCAAATTTTTTTATTGACACTACAAACCTTTAATATGAATTCTGAACTTTTTGCTTCGTCAATTGATAATTCATATTTGCTGCTTTGTTAATATACCCTTAAAAGTAGAGCTCTTCTTTTACAGAAGATGCTCTTCTAATGTCGCTATTTTTCTTTCTCAGATTTCTTAAAAGCCGTCCAATGCTGTAAGTTTATTATTAAACACAACATGGCCCTCTAACTGAAATTTTCTTTTCTCTTTCAGCGTATTATTTATTTTATAGCCTCAAGATCAATAATTTCACGTTTATCCTCTTTTTGTCATGATACTATAACCCGAAAAATACAAAGATGATTAAAATTATACAATATGATGCCACCCTCTTAACTTCGGAACGGCTGTAGCTATATTCATAAAAGTGGTATCTATGTATAATAAAGTAGCCATGCGCTTCTGAATGAAATCACCTACGGCGCCACCTGGCGGAAAACCGCGGAGATAGAATTCCTATCTCGAAAACAGAACAAGATAGGGTAAACAAAGTGATTTACAAAGATGTAGAGCATCATCGATTTACGAAAGAAACCTTGTGGACATTCATGCAAAGAATGGTAAAAAAGCGCATTTGTTTCTTCGTGATTTCCTACATTGAGAAGTAACATCAGGAAACTTGAATGGAAGGGAAAATGGTTACCTCTCTGGCAAAATACGACATCGCAATGTGGCCCAGTGGTATCGCTTATGATTCCCAATGCTACAGAACGTAATATCCGATTTTGTGGAGAACCTGCCCTTGTTTAATCTTAAGAATCTATGATTTCAGTATGATAGCGCGCCTGTACACAAGACATCAAGGAATTCGGGAACCAAATAATTGGCTATGGTGGTTTCGAAGATTAGCCTCCTCGTTCTCATGATCTGACTTCATAGCGTTTTCCTATGGGGATACCTGAAACAGCAGATGTATACAACCTTCTACAAATATTGCAGAACCTTAAACGACGCATTATGGACGTTTATGCCAAAGTGTCACCCTCTATGCTCCAACCGTGCGTAATGTGAAATTCCAAGTAGGATTCAAATATGAATTGCAGCTGACGGTAAGAAATTTGAACATCTCAAATAAAGATACATTGTTATAACTAGGTTTTTTTTTTTTTTCGTTTTCATATTGCTTTGTCGCCTCACAATGTAGAAAATCACGAAGAATCAAATGCGCGTTTTAACCATACTTCATTAATGTCCACAAGGTTTCTTTTCGTAATAAATTGAAGATGATCTGCATCTTTGTAAATCCCTTTTTTCCTTTTCTTATTATGTATTCAAGCTAGGAATGTTAACAGTTTTCCACTAGGTGTCGCTGTAGATAGTTTCATTTAATAGCGCATGGCTACCCAAATACACCTTTATGAATATAGCAGCAGCCGAAGTTAAGAAGGACTTTAGTGGGGATAATGTGTATCTCATGAATGATACAAGATGTAGGATATTATGTGATCATGATACAAGATGTGATTATTTATAGTTTTAGCATATGGTAATCTTTAATGACCTGCAAACCACATGTAGTATTATTTACCAATTTATACTGCTGAAATTGGAATAAAGAGGAAATTCTAACCTAATTCTTGCAGTTTGTGAACAATTGAGCATAATTCTCAAAAGTTACATAGAAAAAAATCACAGTTGAAATCAAATACGATTTTAATAGTAAATCATAATAGGTTTCTACTGTTGGTTTCAAAAACCAGAGATTATCATTTTGGGGCGATTTTATTCCAAAAAGGGGAGATAGGGGTAAATAGGATGAATGCATTCCTTGAGTTCTTCATTAGGCTCTGATTATCATCCTATTAGCAACATTTTCTTTTGAATTTTTTTACCTCGCTAGTCATTTTGAACCTTAATAACTTATTTTCAGTCGAAACTTGAGAAGTTATAGTTCATATGGCTAATTCAGTTTTGCGGTTGCTATGCCGTTCATAATGAAGGTTTACTGCATAGCTACATAAACTGTACCATCTCTTCCTCTATCTTTCATCTTACCCCTTTTTTTGTGAAATCAACGCCACCTAGTGTAAGGGCGGAAAGCTCCCATATCTGCGATTTGACAGAACTAAATGCTAGTGAATATTGATTGAGACCAATGCTCCAAAATGACAGCCCATAAGTGGTATGGATCCTGGATACAAAAAAGTTTCTTGTAAGCCTGAGTGTCTGTAGTATCTAGACGTAGGAAGGCTCGAGAAAATTTCATATGTAGAGCAAAGCATCTGTTTGACACCCCTTCCACTAACCGTTGCATTAAATAACGGCAATTCTTCTCCTCCCTCCTAAAAATGAAACTGAATAAAATAAAATTTAAAAAATTAAAGAGGATACTAATAAAGTGCCATTAACTGAATGACTTTTCAATAAAATAACATTTTTTTATTTTTGACTTTATTTATAACGAAACTTTAAAAAACTTTCATGAAAAATAAAAGAAAAATATTTTTTGAAAAAAGATTTTCGAAACAATTAATACCACAATACTAAACTTCTGGAAGAAGAATAACAAAACCGATATTTACGATAGAAATTTGCAATTTAGACCATTATAATAAACAATATTATGAAAATCTGTCTTGGAAGCTTTAATTTTAAAATAGTTTTATTGAAATTATTTATTGGAAAATAATATAAATAATTATAATAATCTTGTGAAATCTATAAAAACGGCTCTTGATTTCTTACAAAGAAAGCCATCTCTTTTCTAATGATGAAAACTCCCCATTGGCATAGAGACTTCTTACTGTACTGAAAGATAAATTTGTGGCAATAATTCTTAATTATGTTTGTTATTTTCGTTCCCCACTTGTCACGGAAATGAGTTACGTGAGTAACAATAATAATAAAATTTCCGAATTTTTGCTATAGGTAATTTTAACGAAGTGTTTCTTCTAGAGAGCCTGAATATGGTAGCGAATATTTAAAGTCTTTGATATCTTTATGGGGCTCACAAAGTCCCTTTATATAGTTTTTTTAAACGAAAGAGTTTTGAAGGTTCTGAGCATTTTCTTTTAATTCTTCAGAAGTATAATATGTTCTAAAATATACAGTACTGAAATGAAAACATGGACAAAATTACATTTTACGGAGATGAAAAGATGAACAAAATTACATTATTGTCATCTGTGAGTTTTTTTTCCTCAAAAGAAATTGAGCTACATTCATACACACTATTAGCGTGTTGATTTACCAAGGTATGCGTAATGTGAGTGTTCAAAGTGTGCCCCTCCCCACTGTAGACAGTGTTCATATCGCTCACGCAGATTCTCAAACATATCCTGAAACAAAGGTTCCTGCAGACTCCTGCAAGAAGACATGATTTTTTTCATGTAACGCACGCACAGTTCTTTGTGGATCTTTACAGTTGAATACACTCTCCTTTAACATTCCACACAAATAGGCATCAGGTGGTATAAGATCGGGGGAATGGGACGGGTATGGGAGGTCATTACCACGTGAAATGATTCGTCCTGGAAAGTTTTCCTGCAGCACGGCTAGAGATTTCCAAGCGGTATGGCTGGTCGCCCCGTCCTATTGATACCACGGTCTATTCATTTGAATGTTCCTTGCATGGCAGAACCTTCCCAAATCCTGTAGAAATGGTTCAATCACTTTTTAAATTGACTCGTTAAACTTCTCTTGAAATTGTTCTGCCACCTTTTACAAACTCGGTTCACTTTCACAACCGCTTCCGTATGAGCGGAAATAATGCTCAACTATAAATACTTTTTCCTCCGTTGAGAGACCCATTTCCAACAACAACTACACAATACAACTTCTTTTTCACTACTGCGAACATGTGTAACTGGAGCTATGACTCGTCGACAAACGCAAGTTTCAGTGCTGTATATTTTAGCCCATACTGTATTAATTTATTTAAGTGAAGCACAAAAACTGTTACAGTGAGTTTCAATCTGATTAAATCGAGTTTCTTATGAGTCTAAAATTTAACTTTAAATTAAAATTTGTGAACACAAAATGCAACTTAAAATAGACATTTTTAAAAAATGCTTTCCTCTTCTTTTTTGTAACCAAAACTATTTGCTGTTTTACACTCTCTAATAGTGTGTCCCATTTTGAATCCAGCTGGCAAAGCTCTTTTTTTTTGCGGAAAATATCGAACTGATTACAAAATCACTAATTTTTTTTATCATTCCTACATTCATTAATGGGTTTAATATTGTAGTTTAATATTGATGTTTTTTATACTGGTAATTTTTAAAATTTTTTTTCTGATGCACTTAGCAGCATTTTGGTAACAAATATACGCGACTAATAATCTCGTACGATATGATTCAAATGCATAAAAAAATGAATTTTGTTAAATACAAAACTAAATAATTGTCGTTAACTTCCGATTTATTATCATTCGTAGGATTTTCACTGATGTCTATTGAAGCATCATTAAACCATTGTGTACATTTGATGACTCAGACTCTTTATGTACTAGTTTTGCCTAAGTTACGGATGACGAGTCTGTTTCATCATTCATACTAGAGCAAATTTCAACATGTTCATACTTTTTCATGGCAAGACTGATTGGTATCAAATGTACGAGGATGTTTCTTTACAATTCTAATTAATCTGCATACCATATTGCTCAAATAAACGATTCCTGCTTTTATATATACTTTTCTGAGCATCAAAAAATCAATCCAATCCAAATGCAAGAGTTTTTTCAAATAAATCTGTATCCAAAGTGTTAATGCCTTTGGAATGGCTTACAATTCATAGAGTACAAAACAAACAGATTGTAAATTTTTTCCCAGACAATAAGGATTTAAATAATAAAGAAGTCGTTAAACTGTTACTGGTTGTTTGCAAGTGGTTTCTATGAAGCACACACCCCGTGCCGTCACTCTTTAAAGCATAATGAATGAATAGATCTTAGAACTGACCACCATATTTTTCACTAAGAGACACACTAGATCCACTGAATCGCTTTTCAGTTCTCATTGATACCTACCATTATCATGGATTTCACTGAACTCAGCAGAATAACTCATTGCAAGTTTTTGAAGATAGGACGGATCGAACCACCACAATTCATAATCAGAAATTTTCTCTTGATCTAGTTCTCTGGGTATCAAAGAAGCAGTATTTTTTTTTATGGGACATAATGCCACGGATTTATAGCTGGTAAAATTGAAACTCTGTTTGCTGCAAACATTTTTAGATCGATCTGAATCTAGGATAGTACAATAGCTTAATCGCTATTTTAATGCTTGAGAGCGTATAGCATTAGCTAAAGAGTGAGCACAAATGCGATCGAATGAAAGTGACACATAACCAAAGGCTGGATGGCGGCCTCCCGGTTTCTGAAGTACCAATGCCGGCCAATATGCAGAGTTATGCTGGAGGCGACCAATATGCAGAGTATGTGTCATAAAAATTAAGTGAATTTCTTCGGGCGAGATTAATTAAAAAGACTAAATCGTGAATTTATAATGGAAATGCTTCACTATTTAAATAAAATCAAAACAAAAAATGTTTATATTTTGAAAAATAATACTGATATTAAAGACAAATCTTAAATGTGTTGTTTAATCTTAAGAAATTCCTGTGAATAAAAAACGCAAAAAATCTTATTTTGCTATTACAAAGCTAAAACTTCATATATGTTCCCAGGTGGGTAGACTTTGTTTGGGCTCAGTTTTCAACAAGCAAGAAACAAAGTCTATTTCAAGAGCTACTGCGAGTTTCGGAACGAAAATTTGATATACATATATAAAAGGGTCCGTTGAATCGAATTATTAAGAAAATATCGCTAATGAAAAAATTTCGAGATGGTATACTTAATTGACCATTTTAATTAACTAGGTTTATCAATTTGTCTATCTCAACAAAGCTGTCCCTTTAAGCCATTTCCATCGACACTAATTGAGTGAAGATTTGATAATAAATAACAGAATTACAGAGCTGTTTATTTTTCCTTTGACGACTGTGCGATATTATATTATTTAAGGTTCAACAACATTATACATTATCGCGAATATTGTTTAATGTCATATAATATTTCGCAACATTTGTTCTAGGGATAGTGTAGAGAATATAGCTCAACACAAGAGCTGTATTGTATTCTGAAGACTTTAGGATTTCTCAGTAATCTGTATGTACCTAGTTTTCATATAAAAATCACCAGAGGTGAAATACTTTTTACAATGGGTGTCTCATAGTACACATCGGAGTTAATGGTTCTTTTGTCCTCCAGGAATTCAACAAGTAGCGGATCTTGGATGGCGAACTCAGGGACGTTGTGAAGGACTGGGTCTCGTCACGACCACAGGAATTCTGCAAACAAGGAATCCGTAGGCTCGTTAATCAATGGGATCATGTGCTTAGGCCTATGGTGTATACTTTGAATAAAGTCTTCATTTATACCCACAGTATCGTTTTGTACCTTTTCATTTGAGCACCCCTTGTATTTCCTAAAAAAATCATCGAATGATTTTTCTTGGTAAATGACAAAATGAATTATGAAAAATTTTGATTCCAAATAAAAAAATTTTATTGATGCATTTATCTGATTGTCAGATGAATGTACTTATTATCTACCAGATAAATCAAATATCATTGATCATTTCCTTTAATCAAGAGATAGCAAATAAAGCAAAACTTAGTCAAATTAAAGCACAAACACCGTAATTCTCTTTGAAACCAGTTGTTGAGATGACCATTTCAATAGAAGTATTTATAATATCTCTTCACTTAGAAGGAGAAGAAACAAAAAACAAAATACCTAAAATTTTAAGACACATAAAATAATTTATTTCACTTCAATTTTCGGATACATTAACAACATTTCCAGGCAATATGCACATTTTATGAACATTCAAGTTAACGACATCAAAAATGAACTCGAGCTGATAATTTGATTGATCCAGCCCATAAAGGCAGGAACTTTTATATAAATACTTGGTATGTCAGTTCTGCCACATCCAAGGCCCCAGGAAACTAGACCAACTAGCTCATGATAGCCACCGATCTCACAAGCAAGAGGACCTCCAGCATCTCCCTGAAAGTTAAAAAGAAATGTGAATTAAAGTTATGATTTTATTCAAGTGAACGGCTTAAAATATCTGAAATTTTTCCAGTTTCTATCATCCTGCTTTTGAAAAGGCTTTTTTTTTCTTATAAACAAATTCTGAAACTGAAAATTTTATATTTAGGATATTTAGCCAAATTCGTGATTTCTTAACTCATGATAAAAATTGATTGTGGCTTATTTTATTGGTGTTCATCTGAGACAGAAATTTTTAATACATGTGACAGTGAATGTGGTCAGAATTATTTCATTTTCACATATCCGGTTGTTTTGGTTTGATTTTTCTGGTGCAAGAACCATGTTTGGCTATGCTGCGCCAAGCTTATGGTAGATAAACAGGTTCGTGGTATTTAACATATGGTAATACAAGATAAAAGGAGTTAAAATTTATAAAAACATTGAAAATTTTTAAGGTGAAATTTATAAATGGATAAAATACATTTTGTCAGCCTTCAGAGTATAAAAAGATAAATTAAATACATGTCTAAAAGATCAAATTTTGGGCATAGGAAAAATATAGCAGAAGAAGTAAAAACAATATAGATATAATGGTAAAATACTATGCTAGAAAACGAGTTTGGGTTTAAAAAAATTAGCAACAACTCATTTAAATTAAGATCAAAAGAAAATAAAAGCATGTCGCAAGCTACAAATTCTTATATTTCGTTGGGATAATATATTTACGCTTTTCTTTTTTAGGTTTGGTAGAGGGTGGAAGACTAAAAACTTGTGGTGGCTCTTCCAAGCCTTCGGACATATCATATTCTAATATATCCCCTTCC
Organism: Argiope aurantia; assembly: GCA_026543865.1. Classification (NCBI taxonomy): domain Eukaryota; kingdom Metazoa; phylum Arthropoda; class Arachnida; order Araneae; family Araneidae; genus Argiope; species Argiope aurantia. Next base: position 384,542 of record JAPMOR010015793.1, read on the forward strand.
GAAGCAGTGGAAGAACTCATATCTGCATCTGCATCCGATTCCCGAAACTTTTGTACTCTAGTTCCTCCTGAAGATTGAGCACTTAGTTTAGTGTTGGCAGAATGAAGCAACTGAGTTTGAGCCGAGATGATTGGCTTAGTATTCAATGTCGGTTTCCCATTTGAGACAGTATTTTGCGATACCGTTGTAGTGTGAATTTGACGAGGTGAAATACTATAAAATTTTGAGACTTTTTCAATATTGTTAACAGGTTTTGTTTTAGTCGGAGAGGTCTTTTTAAACTTTTTAACGTTAGTCACAAGGTGAAAACCATTTAGGTCCGGTAAAACAGAAGTATCTTCAGAAACAGATAAAACAGGTGGTGACGGTAGATTTGGCAAGTTACCTTGATTAGATACTATTGCAACGGATTCAGAAGATTTTGAGCTGTTACAGGCTGAGATATCGGCTAAATCCCATTGAGTAGATATAGTAGCAGATATCTTTTTTACAAAAGAAGCATAGGTATTTCCAGGATTAGGCATTTTTGACTTAATGAGCTTGCGGGCTTCCTGATAAGAAATATTGTTTTTTATTTTTGTTGATATTATTTCTTTTTCCTGTTTCCAGGCAGGACAATTTCGGGAGAAAGATGTGTGGTCACCCTTGCAATTGACACATTTCTCCTTACCAGTGCAGTTAGTGCTGTCGTGGTTTACTTCTGCACAGCGGGCGCATGTCATTGTTCCGCGGCAAGATGATTTTGAATGCCCGAAGCGCTGGCACTGGAAGCACCTTAAGGGATTTGGCACATATGTTCTAACAGATAAGCGCATATATCCAGCCTTAATATACTCTGGTAAAGTAGAGGAATTGAAAGTTAATACCAGATGCTTAGTATTCAGGAGCTGGCCACCTCTTCGTATTGTTATACGCCGCACATGGATCACTTCCTGACTTTTTAGCTTTTGAGTAATTTCCTCTATTGGGGCATTGAATAATTCACCCCAAGATATAACACCTTTTGATGAATTTAATGATGGATGGGGACTAACTAAGACGGGAATCGTTGATAAATTTTTCAGATTTACAATTTGTTTCGCTTGTTTGTGAGAATTAACTTCGACCAACAGGTCACCAGATCGAAGTTTTTTTTGTAGATTTTACCTCGCCAATACTTCCAGATATTGCTTTTTCCACCAAAAAAGGTGACACACCATGAAACGATTCTTTGTTTTCCGATTTTCTTTGAATTAGAAAGAACGTTGGAAAATTTTGTATAGAAGATGAAGCATTGTGTTGCCCACTGAAGGGAGGACGCTTGGATTTGCCCATATGACATTGATAGAAGTTTCAGGTTCGACTGCACCGCCCACCACGGAGCCCAACAAGGGAAGGCATCCACCGGCTTTGGCCATTCCCAGCCTCGGCGCTTACCTTAGCGCTAGCCGGAACCTATACGCTCAGAGTTACCCCAGGGGACAATGACCACCCTTAATGCCAAGCCCAAGGAGTAACCCCTTCGCTTGATCCCTAGCAGACTAGTCACTAAGGTGACTAGCTACCAGCCGATTGATGCACAGGGGACCACAGTACACCACCCGTCTTTCTAATGGGTCGCCACGCATGGCAAACATGTGGGGTTTTGGCTGTCCATGAGAAGCAAGAAGCAAACAAAGCAGCGACAGCTTCTCATGTAGAGCTCCCTCACTTGCCGTCGAAGGAAGGAAGAAATTAAGCATATAGCAGAAAGCGTAGGGGAGGGAAAATATAAAGGGAATAGAGATCCCTGGATACTTCGGGATTGGGACACCCGTACTCACCTATAGTAGGTGAGCCCCTGAGGGGTTTCACATATCCGGAGTTTCTACGTATTTTTCCACAAAGATTTAATACCCTCTGAAAAGTTGTTTTAAAACAAACGTACCATTAATTCAGAACTTTTTCATTATATCAAACAAATGAATGAAAGACATCGATTTATACTAAAATTTCGAATTTTTTAAGCTCTACTTTTTCTAAAAATTTCAAATGACATATTGAATTCTGTTTCATGCTGTTTTTGTCTTTCTATTTTATTGCTGGTTGGTTGATTGGTTGGTTTTATTAGCGCAAGAGCCACTCTTGGCTATATTGCGCCAAATGTATGGTCGATAAACAAGATCGTGGTTTTCAAATATATGGTGATGTTGTATAAAAGGTGTTAAAATTCTAAAAACATTGAAATTTTTCACGATACAATTTATAATTGGTAAAATACAGTTAGTCCTTTTTTTGCATTGCAAAACTCTAGATGCAAAATACGTCTAAAACATTAAATCTAAAACATCTAAAATTAGAGCAACAGATGTAAAGTAAATAGATTAAAGTATTAAATATTGTATAAGTAAACAATGTACAATTAAAAACATACGAAATTATGTTACGCGATAAAAACCAAAAGAAAACTCAGGGTAACAAATAACAATGTTAAAGAAAAAAAATTAAATAAAATGCTAAATATTTTTAATATTTTTGCATTTTGTCGGAATAATATACTTTCTTTTTTCTCTTTTGGGTTTGTAAAGAGGTGGAAAACTTATCACTTCTGGGGAGTCCTCCAAGTCCTCAGACATGTTATATTCTAATCTGTCACTATCTGACACAGAGGTGAAGCTCATCTCGATATCAGCATCAGATTCCCGAGATTTTTTTCACTTTTGTTTCTTTTGAAGGAATAACAGCGTCAACCGAAGGAAGCAATTTGGTTTGAATAGAAGTATCTGGAGTATTTAGTGAAGTAGCTGTTTTGGGATTTTCACTAGGCGATACGATATAAAATTTTGAAATTTTTTCAGCCTTGGTAACATTTTTTGTTTTAACAGGAGAAGCCTTTTTCAACTTTTTCGTGTTTCAAACCAGTTAAATCAGATGAAGCAGAAACTGGGGGAACAGAGCGTGGAGAAGATTATGTGAACTACATGCTACTTGTGCAGAGTCGGACTGTTTCAAACTAATGCCAGAAGTTAGATCCCATTGAGTCGATATGGTAGATAATTTTTTGACGACAGAAGCATAATCATTTCCAGCGGTAGAAGTTTTAGATTTTATTACTTTTCGGGCTTCTTGATAAGATATTTTGTTTTTTACTTTAGTTGAAATGATTTCTTTTTCCTGCTTCCAGGCAAAACAGTTCCGAGAGAAAGAAGTATACTCCCCTTTGCAATTCACACACTTCTCTTGAGCAATGCAATCAGTACTGTCGTGACCGACTTCTGCACAACGGGCACAAGTCAAAGTCCCGCAGCCAGAAGATTTAAAATGCCCGAAGCGTTGGCACTTGAAACAACGTAATGGATTGGGAATATAAGGTCTGACAGCAAGGTGCATATAACCAGTTTTTATGTGTTCTGGCAATTTAGAGGAAGTAAATGTCAAAATTAAATGTTTAGTGTTCAGAAGTTGGCCATCTCTCCGTATAGAAATACGATGTACATGGCTCACCCCCTGTATTTATAATTCTTTAGTGATTTCTTCAATCGGAACATTGAACAGCTCCCCACAGGAAATGATGCCTTTGGAGGAATTCAGAGATGCATGGGGAGAAACAGTAACCGGGATATTTGAAAGTGCTTTCATTTTAACAATCTGTTGGGATTGCTTACGAGAACATACTTCGCCCAGTAAATCAGCGCATCTGAGCTTTTTAGTGCTCTTGACTTCACCAACAATACTAGTAATAATGTTTCATGATTGTCAGATGGTCTTTTAATTACAAACAGAGTAGGAAAATTTGTTGCTGTTCAGGTGTTGGAGGTAATTTGTTGCCCACCAAAGGGAGCCTGTTTCGTTTTACCCATACGATATTGATTTAAATTCAAGTCCGAAGACGGAGGGGAGCGTAAACATAAAGGGAGTATAGATCCCTGAGAACCTCGGGATTGGGACACCCGTACTCACCTAAAGAAGGTGAGCCCCTGGGGAGTTCTATTTTATTGCATGCATTGGACTTAATGAAAAAAAAAAATAGACAACAACTGCAAACGAAATGAAGAGGTAAGAATTTACTAGATATAATTTAAACAATCTTGAGCAATTTTATTAAAAGTTAATAATGAATTTATTTCGAAAAAAATTCATTTTTTTACCTTTCATCATTTTGTTTGTTTAGTTCAAATGAGAAGTAAAAAATTTTTTTCTGAGAAAATAAATAAAATTGCAGTCTTTTCAACTTCAGTAAGTGAAACTTTCAAATAAATAGTCATCTTCTTACACAGAAATAGAAAATATTGATGTAATTTTTGATTTGAAATATACAAGCTAAACCAAGATGCAAAAAGGAAACACCTATGTTAACAAAACTAAAAAAATGGTCTTGCCTTGTTCTCTCACATAATTGAATGCATTCAATTATATGAGAGAATCAAATTGTTTGAAACTATGCATTCTCATGCATTACGAAATTATGTTTGTGAAACATCAAAATATTGATTAATTCTTTTCAAAAAATTTCATTTTACCGTGGCAATGGATGAGTTTAAAATATGCATATGCACAGTAGCGGGAAAGAAAGCCACTCAGCTTTATTCCGCTGTCAATTATCGTATACGAAAACTAAAAATATCATTTTAAAGATAGTAAGGTATATTAAAAGGGACTGTACCTAAAACGTTCGTGCGAGTTTTCCTATATATTTAAAACTGTACGAACTTTGAAATTTTCTACAGCAACACCCTTTTTTAATTCCGTAATATCCCGTGGAAAGAATAACTCAGCATTTAAATTTTGGTTAATGTACCATGATTACATCGGAAGATATTCAACATTTTCTCATAAGGGGTCGTTTCCATATTTAGCTGTATAAAATTTGGATATTACCTGGACGTCAGTAATCGTATTTTTAATTTTGAGACATTTTAAATGTAACTGCAAAGTTGCAATCTGTATGCTATTTGTTACATCTACTGCTATTCGATGCATATCAAAATATGGCAGAGATTTTCTGGAAGACAGTAGATTCTTCTTTTTAATAAAAAAATATTCAAAAGCATTGAAAACTTTGGCTAAATTGCACCAGAATCTGGATCGGCACTAAGCTCCAAGTACCAAAATGAAACTTTTGTCATATGAGTGAAAGAAATAAAACCAAACAGGCCTTTTATTTTTTGAAAAAAAAATATTAATTATCGTGTTAAAATTTATATCTTACTGATGGAGATTTAAAAAAATAACTGATTTTTATTCTTTTTTAGCTTTATTTCTATATCCCTTGAAAAGTATATATCTTTCCTATTCTCATTTCCTATACTCATAAATAGACATAAAATGCTACATCACTTTATTTTGCAAGTATATAAAAAATGATGCATTTAATTCACTGATAAATGTAAATCAATTTTCCTCCATGCTTTACCGGCAATTTAGAGCTCCATGCAAATGCTTTTTGATTACAAAAGATTTTATTATATGAAACGACGTAAACAGACTATATAAATATTGCGAACGTGAAAGGCAAATTGCAGAACATGTCTCAATATGTTCATATTTTATACAAGCCGCCTTTGGTGACCAGCCGGTTCACCAGTATTACCGCTCGCTATAATTTTCAATTAAATATTTTAAGTAACTGGTCTCTTAATAGATTTTCAAACAAAACATTTTTAATCTTCAAATTTTGATAGTCATACCAAACTTATACTGTTGTTTAGATCGTATCGTTCAATTTACTATATACATTTTGCTAATTTGTTGTCATTTCCGGTAAAACTTCGACTTTAATTTAAAGTGGAAATAATGAAATTGCAATTAATATAAAGATATTTTTTAATAAAACCAAGCGTTTATTTTATTTATCATCTTTATTGTTATTTATTTATTATTATTATTATTGAATATGAGTATTGCAAACAGAATCGCTCGGTATTTAAGTCTTATGTGAACTACAAAATATTTTTCATAATTTATGTAATATCTCAGACAATAATTCAACAAAAATTTCTCAGATTCAGCACAAAATTCAGTTTTTAGTTCTGCTTTCAAATGGATTGAAATGAAATCAATAATAATATTTTGTTCTGGCCTATAAATATATTTCAAAAATTATGAAGTCTAAATTTAATGCAGTAAGGTATCATATTCTGAGAAATATTCTGGACACACCAAATTTTAAATAAATGAATGAATGTTTCTATTTTCCACGATCAACTAAGACTTATTTATGAAGTTTCGAATGTTAAAAATTTAGAAAAACTCAACAACATTTTCATAATCTTAGGCAAATTAATCTTGAGAAACCTGCGCGCTGATTGGCGTATTTTCTTTGAAACGATCGATGGAAAATCTAAAATTATCCTTTTTTTATTGAATAGTGATATTCAAATTTTCATAAATCAGTCAGTTTAAGTGATTGATTTAGTTGATTGGAAATTAACTCTTTTTATTTAAAATATTAGTGTTTCAAAAATATTTTGTTAATCATGATTTCCACAGCAGAAGCTTTATGTAAAATCAAAAATTCGTTATTTATTAGAGGATTTATTAAATCAAGTTACATAAAATATAATCGTTTTCCATTTAGACCATTTTAGTAGATCTGTGTCTTACTAAAGGTTTACAAATTAGCTGTGTGGCCCTGATTTGAATGGATACGCTGTTCATATTAAACAAAACTTCCCTTAACTAAAACTTCTTTATTAGATTAATAATATAGAGAGTGTAAAACATCATAAAATTATTTTTCTTGAATTTATTTTTTAGAAAAAATAATATTTCATATTTGTTTCATTTCCTATAGACACGTGCCGAAAATTATATTTTTGCAGATTTCATTTCCAAAAAGATTTAATTTATTTTTTATTGGAGTTTTAATCAATGTGATGGCAACACTTTGAAAAAAGCTAATTTTTTCCCATTTTTTCCCAAAAACATTTTGTTAATCTTGATTTCCACAGCAGAAGTTTTATGTAAAATCAAAAATTCGTTATTTATTGGAGCATTTATTGAATCAAGTTGCATAAAATATAATCATTGTAATTTAGATCATTTTACCAGGTCTGTGTCTTACTAAAGGTTTACAAATTAGCTGTGTGGCCCTGATTTGAATGGATATGCTGTTCATATTAAACAAAACTTCCCTTAACTAAAACTTATTTATTGGATTAATAATATAGAGAGTGTAAAAGATCATAAAATTATTTTTCTTGAATTTATTTTTTAGAAAAAATAATATTTCATATTTGTTTCATTTCCTACAGATACGTGCCGAAAATTATATTTTTGCAGATTTCATTTCCAAAAAGATTTATTTTATTTTTTATTGGAGTTTTAATCAATGTGATGGCAACACTTTGAAAAAAGCTAATTTTTTCCCATGAATGCGAAACGTGCTCGTGCAGCTTAAATTTTATTTTTATTTTGTACGAAAAAATTGTTGAAAAATAGAGTTAAAATATTTATTTAAAAATTCATTAAAAATAGAAATTTAATTTCAAGGTTAAAACATTGGTATCATTTAAAAGATAAATTTTCGATCTTCATGTAAAAATCTTTTTTGTGCGGTAATATTTTCGGAAGTTATAGCAGAAACACGCCAAAATTTCGCTTAATTTTTAAATAAATAAAATTTTAATTAAAAATTCGAAAAAATAACCCCCAGGTGCACATTTCCCCCCTCCAAGGTATACACGTGCCAAATTTGGTAGTTGTAGGTTGAATGGTCTGGCCTGTAGAGCGCCAACACACACACACACACACACATTGAGCTTTATTATAACTATAGATATCTTTAATTTCCATTATTGTAGCATTATTTAAATGGTTAAACCACTGATTTATCATGTATTTTTTTCCCCTTCAGTTAAGAATAGAACGTTGAAAGCAGGTATAGTTAGAGGAATAATTTTTATATATATTATACTATTTTATAATTTTCCCATTAGATATCTTAAAGAAGTAATAAGCTTAAGCTTAGTATTAATAATAATATATATACAGGGTGTTACCGAATTCAACCAACAAATTGAGAGGGGTGATAGTAGGCATCAAGGGGATAAAGAATCACCAAACAACATGGGGTCCCAAACGGCGTTTAGAGGGTGAAAAATTAATAAATACAATAACAAATGGTGTTTCAACTATGCATTTTTTTAAAGTAAAAGTACATTCTTAAAGACTATTTTTCATGTAAGTAACATGCCGATTTGATGAACTAGGGGGTCGTAAATTATTGAAAACGAAAAAATAGTTTAGAATCCTTATCTTCAAAAATATTAAAACTTTAAGAAAAATAAAAGCTTGAAAATATAAGGAATTTTATACTCTATAATTTGATTTAAATATGTAGTGTGAAAACTGGGTAGGTTTTAAGATATTCAAGAAAAGCTAAAATGTTTGCCAGGAAATATCGCTGCAACATCGGTACCGATGTTTACAGAGGGTGTTACCAAATTCGAAAGATAAATTTAGAGAAGTAATAGTAGGCATTAAGGAAAATTATCATAAAACATAGGGTGGCAGGAGACATTTATTCTGTGCAAATCGCGAAAGCAGACATCGAAGAGACAATTAGCCTGGCGAAGAGAATGGCCCTATGAATACGGGGATTTGGAACAAGATAGTCGAGAAGAAGACGCTTTCTCCTATGTAAATTTTCCATGCTTTCGAGGAATATAAAAGCAACGAGCATTGCAGAATTGATTGTTCGAGGAATATAAAGCAGCTTGTATTCATTAAAGAACAGTGCAGAATTAATAGTCGATAAGTTTCATTCGCAAACAACATGTCAGATTTTACGAATGACGAATATGCGGATATGCATTTAATTGACGGCCGAGCGGATGGTAATGGACTCCTAGCACAAAGAATATACCAAGAACAATATCCAAGTAGGCGTTGTCCACGCCATAGTACGTTTGCAAATATTGATCGACGTTTGCTGTAGACAGTATCCTTTAAAATAACAAAGCCAAATGCAGGTCAAGAACGAAGTGTGCACACACCTGAAGCAGAAAACCGAGTTTTGCAGCGCTTTGCCGAAACTCCATCGACAAGCACGCGATCAGTTGCAGCTGAAATGGGTATTCGGCACGAAATGGTGTGGAAAGTCATGCGGGCTGAACACATGTTCCCTTTCCACTTGCAGAAAGTCCAACTTCTAAGCGATGACAATTTCCCACGTTGGATGCTTGGTGCCACTCAGGAAGATGCATTTTTTCCTGCAAGAATTTTATTCTCAGATGAAACCTGTTTTATTAGAGAAGACGTCTTCAACACGAACAATGCACATATTTTGTCATCCGAAAATCTTCATATCACTATCTCGTCGAACGTGCAACACAAATTTAATATTAACATCTGAGCAGGAACTCTCAGAGATCATCTATTGGGACCGTATCTTACGCCCAACGGCTCAGTGCCACAAAGTACTTTGTTTTCTTGCAGCACATCCTTCCGGATTTACTGCAGGGAAAACCGGCCATTGCACTCAAGAACATGTGGTTAATGCATGATGGTGCACCAGCGCATTTTTCGAATTCCATAATTAACTACCTAGATGATACAGATCCTGGGAGGTGGATTGGACGCGGCGGACCTATTCATTGGCCTCCACGTTCCCCGTACCCCAATCCCTTGGATTTCTTCTTCTGGGGCCACATGATATCTCTTGTTTAGCAGACACCTTTGGATACAATGGAAGATCTCGTAGCACAGATCGTCGTCGCTGTTGGAGAAATCGCAAGCACACCTGGTAAGTTTGAGCGTTTCCGGCGGTCCTTTAAACGTCGTTGTCGGTTGTGTAATGACCTTCGCGACAGCAACATTGAACAATTTTTATAAAAGTTTCTCATCGTCTCCTTTCTTATATTAAAATGTCTGTGCTGTAAATGTATGCTGTATCTGTATTCCACCAAAAAAATTTTCACCGTCGTTTGCGACTTTATATTTCTTTGGAAATTCTTATCGCCTTGATGCCTACTATCATTCCTCAAAATTTTTCGATAGAATTTTGCAATATCTTCTGTAAACATCGATGCCGATGTAGCAACAATGTTTCCTGGCAAACATTTGAGTTTTTCTTGAATATCTTAAAACCTCCACAGTTTTCACACTACAGACTTATATCATATTAGAGAGCATAAAATTCCTTATATTTTCACGCTTTTATTTTTCTTAAAGTTTTAATATTTTTGCAAATAAGGGTTCTAAACTGCTTTTTCGTTTTCAATAATTAACGATCCCCTGGTTCATCAAATTGGCATGTTACTTATATGAAATACAGTCTTTAAGAATGTGCTTTCGCTTAAAAAAATTCACAGTTGAAACACCATTTGTTATTTTTTATTAATTTTTTACAGTTTCCAAAAGATCTCTGACTCCTTATATTTTTACGACTTTCACCCCCTAAGCGGCGTTTGGGACCCCATGTTGCATGGTAATTCTTTATCCTCTTGATGCCTACTATCACCCCTCTGAATTTGTCCGTTGAATTCGGCAACACTCTATATATATTCAGAGAGATGAAAGTAGACCAGTAGACATCAAGAGGATAAAATTCACCATACAACCTAGTGTCCAAAACGACTTTTAGTAGGTGAAAATCACAAAAATACAGGGGGACCGAGAATTGTTGGAAATTGTAACGAAATAACCAATGATGTTTCTTCAATGTATTTTTTTAAGTGAAAGCACATTCTCAAAAGTGTTGTTTAAGGTAGGTAACATGACTATTTGATGATATAGGGGATCGTAAATGACTGAAAACGATAAAGTAGTTTAGAAGCCTTATCTGCAAAAATATTAAAACTTGAAGAAACCTAAAAGCATGAAAATGAAGGTTTATACTCTTTCATTTGATACAAGCATTTAGTGTGAAAACTGAGGCGTTTAAAATATATTCAATAAATACTAAAATTGATGCCTGAAAACATCGCGGCAACATCAGTACCGATGTTTGCAGAGGGTGTTGCCATATTCGAAAGATAAATTCAGAGAGGCGATAGTAGGTATTAAGGAGATGATAAATTACCATAAAACATAAGATCGCAGGTAACATTTATTCATTGAAAATCTTAAAAACAGAATTCGGGAAATCAATGAGCCTGGTGAAGAGAATGGCCCTATGAAAGCCAGGATTAGGAACGAGGCAGTCGAGAACAAGCCTCCTCGTATGTAAATTTTCCATGCGTTCGAGGAAAATAAAAGCAGCGAGCAAGTATTTTCACCGATAAATGTCACCTGCAATCTTATGTTTTATGGTAATTTTTCACCTCCTTAATGCCTGTCTGAATTTATCTTTCGAATTGGGCAACATCAGTATAACATTTGTCTACAATTTTGTGTACCGATGAAGTTTTCTAGTGCCCATTTGAGTCTTTCTTGAATATCCTAAAATCTCCTCAGTTTCCACAGCTGTTGGAAAGCAATTAAAGGTGATGCATAGCACGAGGTCTGAGATACGTTATCGCACTGCAAACCGAGAGTTATTGTACCGTGACTAGAGGTCATCGACTGGCGATTCTTCTCTTGCCACATACAGCTACTTTCGATGCTGGTGTACGTGCTTTTTCTAACATATTGGATATGCATCGATTATATTTTATCAGAGCAAAATAATGCATGAAATATGTGTTCAAACTACAAAAATGAGCCGAAGCATAAAGTTCCCCAAAGAACAAGAAGATAGATTTGGTGGTCAAACGAGAGATTTTACTACGACGGAACATAGCAAGGTAAGCGACTGGACCTTTAATTAACAATTTACTATTTACTTGTGCATTGTTGATTTCTGCAAGTGCTATTTTTGAGTAAGCTTCGGCTACGATTTTTACTCTTTTTTTATGGAAAAAAAATCGTTACCCGTTGTTGGACTTCTCGTATCATACACCCATCGCTCGGCTTTTACATAATATTATTAAGAATCAAATGGGCCTATTCCATAGAGTGCAAATATAAATAAAATTTTAATGCAAATATAAGTAAAACAGTTTATCCTCTATACATTCTTTCGAAGAAATATTGTAATGACTTCCGTAAAATATTCTTTAAAATTTTCTGCATTTGTGTTGCCTGAAATTTTGACTAGATTTTTCCTTCAATAATCATACCTGTAAATGAATTCCTTCCCCACTTTGATAATATTTATTAGAACTTCAACAAACGATTTATTTAAAATTTCAAGTGGTACTTTACATTAACAAAAATTTCGGTTCCATAAGTTTTCTGAAACTTCGTGAAGTCAACATTCAAATTTTTAGAAATTGTTGTTTCAAATGAAACAAAATCAGAATACAGTTCAAGACAAGAAAAATAATTCCATAAAACAATGTGTCAAATGTTATTTCGTCTCAACTGCAAATGAAATGAGAATAAGAGTTATTGTTTCACAACAAATTTATTACTAAATACCTATTGAAATTTATGATATGAAGAAACATGATAAAAACTAATTTTGGAGATTAAGTAGTCTTGTTTTTGTATTCAATGCAATATTTTTCATGTAAAATTAGATAAAATACATAATTATTCTGGAATATTTTACTTTTTACTTCTTAATTGTAATGCAATATAAAAATATAAAAACAAGATCAACTCTTTTTCTTTAACTATCATCTCTGCTTTAATCTTTCCCAAAAAAGTTTCAGTTTGAAGCATAACAAATATGCCAATAATTTTTCTTTCTGTTTTAGCAAACGATAATCATATACAAATTACCTGACAAGCATCTTGCTGACCTTGGCCTCCAGCACAGAAGCTGTTAGCAGGAATAATAAATGTATTTGTTAAAGCTTCTGTAACATTATTCATGCATTCCGTATCATCTATAATTGGTACTTGGGCTTCTCTTATTTTCAAGGACATGTCACCATCTGCAAGAAGGAACTAAAGAAATAAAAGGGCATACTTAGATAGATCAACAAAAAATAAAACTTTTGAAGAGAACAAAATACCTTTGGATACAAAGCCATAGCCAGATACTGTACATTTCTTGCTTCCTTGAGGCATTTGACCAGTTGTTGGTAAGCATATAACACAAACATTATCATTAAAATCGAGCGGCTTCTGCAGGCGTAATAAAGCGATGTTATTGTCCAGATTGACACTATTGAAGTTATGGTGAATGAAGGATGACAGAACTCGAACAGTTTGTCCTTTCTCATTATCTTCGAGACTTTTCAAATCAGTTACACCTGCTCGAACAAAAAGAACTTGATTGTCCTTCACGGGCCTGCAAAAAATGCCTTCAATATCAGATTAAAAGTGCATGCGCAGAAAATACTAAGCATGAAACTAATAGTTTTGCAAAGAAAAAAACCCTCAGATTTTTTTATTTTTTTTTTGTAAAATTTTATTAACTTGACTTGTTTATTTAACTTGACTTTTTTTTTTAACTTGACTTGTTTATGTTTATAAATAGAACTTTATCTGGAAGTTATGGAATTTTGTAATCGATTTTATTTCGACTTCCTGGTGTGCCACAGTTTTGAAATTTTGTACATTTAAGTATGTTCGGTGGAAAAACATTATTTAATATTTTCAGAATGGTTAAAAAATTAATTAAATTTTAATTCTTTAATAGTGGCGCCAATTGTTAGTAAATTGCGAAAAACTGATTTCAAAATTGCATACAACTTTTAATAATAAATTATAAATTGAAAAATAAATAGTTTAAAATTAAAAAAAACCTTTTTGCGCACTATTAAACTGTTGTTTATAAAATTTATTTTCATTAAATGTAATGATTGAAAAAGCAGCAACAATAATAAAAAAATAATAATAATAAAATACGCTTTGAGTCACTTGGATATTCCGTGAGGGAAAAAACTATGTTTTTATTAAAATAAGTTAATGAAATACCTTGGAGAGTTATCAGAAAGGAAATATTAATAATAATTTAAAATTTAAACTATTAATTTTAATAAAGCATAAATATCTTCTACACAAATACGAGGTGTATTTAATTTTTCTTCCTTTGGATTCTTTCCTTTTCGTTCTTTCTTTGGATAATTCAGTTAGCTTGATTGAACGAATTGACATTTGATTAGATTCCGTGGAGTTGATAGAAACTCATGACTGAAAATGCATAGGCACGAAATTGTTGAAATCTTTCGAATATTTCTTTATATTATAAGTTTGGCTATTTGATGTTTATCAAAGGTTAAGCAAAGCATATATTTACTATAAACATTTTTTTTTTTTTTTTTTACATTGAGAGTTAAGGAATTTTTCAGAAAACGTTGGAAAATTTTGTTTCTTGAGTAAATTTATTTCACAATTTACAGCTCACTATGTTTCTGAAAATTTTTTCTTACATATAAAAATTCGAAATATTCGTAAAAGCATGAAATTATACACATATACATAAAATATGATCAAAACTTTCTGGATACTCTCGTATTTAATTTTTTTCCATTTCTCCGAAAAGGCTGGACAAACTGTCCTTGTATCACAACAATCTAAAGAATGGAATTACATTTTTCCGTACAGATTCGGAGGACGTTTAAAGAACCGATCAGAAATGGGTGAAAAACTAAAGGATTTAGGCTCCACCATTTCACAGAAGTCCGAGAGTGCTTTAAAAATTCCAACAATAGTTTTGCTTGCTGTACATAATTCTTACATCCATTTTCAAAAAGAGTACATACTTTCCATTAGATATAAAAGAATTTTTTAAAATTTTCCACATGTTTTCTTGCATATAATAAACAGAGTTTTCTACATAATTATTCCGAACTTACAGAATACGTGACAATATGCCAGTATAGCACTATATTAAAGTTAAAAGTAAATGCTTTGAATTTTGTTACGAAAATCGTCTAGGAGATGCACGATAAGTATAGTCCAGTAAGCTAGATAACGGAAAACAACTCTTGATTCCATAAATATACCAGAAAACACGAAACACTGGTAACAAAAACACGGTCAATATGTACAAAAAGAATAACGTTTGTAGAAAGTATACCGTAGATCACTAAGTAAATAATAGTAATAACGCTGAGTATCCACAGTTAACAGCTCTTTCTATGAACATAATTCCAAAGGGAGAGATTCGTTTGAGCGCATCGCGTTTGTATCCACAGACCATCACATCATATGAAATTCTTAAGAAGAATATCCAGATCGTGGTTCCTTCTAGAGAAAAGGCTATAATTCTTGTATTTTCCAAAGCTTTCAAATTTGTCGACAAGTTGAAAAATAGCCGCTAAGGTCGGAGGAACATTGGCTTGACATCTATTAATAATCTCTGTAAATCTCTTACTAATCATAAGATAAATAAAGTAGGGAAACGGTATTACAGGTTCACTCTCCTTTTCAAATACTGTACATTCCGGCAGTATTCATACATAAAACTACAATCAGTAGCCCGGTATGAAACTAACCTAAATGTTAATAACCTATGACTTGGCGTTGGGCCCCCTCTGAAAGCCGCAAACAATATCATTCTGTTTCTTGCGACAGTATAAGAGCTTTTCCGATTCTGTAGCAGCTTCCAGTTTCGTATTATGCATTCAGACTTAAATACCTTCTTTAAAATGGTGTATAAAACTTTGGAATCGTAACAAATTTTTATTCGTTTACTGGACAGTTTAATTTGCTCTCTGGCAAATGCATACGCTTTTCAAATGTTCTTCTAAATTATTCATGCGTTCGTTCGGTAAAAAAGACGTATTATTCGATGGTCCAAAGCAGATATCACATGGAAATCACAGGGTTCGACAAAAAAAAATAATAAAAAAAAATCTCTAATGATGTCCATCCAGTTACTTCATGGTCCACGTTCCAATAGGGTAAGAGAAAAAAAATGAAAAATGTGCACAAGAATCAATCTCATTGTTTCAACCAAGTAAAAGTAGATTATTTAAAATCGTTCAATTAAACTTCGCGACCATGTCAACGAGATAAGGATTTGTCTCCTGTCTTGCTCTCTTTCTCTCTGTCTTGCGAGTTTTCAGAATTCCCAAAATTTTCGAAGCTTAGTCAAAAGTGTGGAGTTAAAATTTGTTCCTTGATCCGAATGTAATATAAAACGCCATAACACGAAACAAAGTTTCGAATCAATTTTTCAGCTGCAGTCGAGGCTTCCTGATCAAGAATGGGAATCGCTTGAGCCACTTAGTAAAATAGTCCATCAATACTAAGACATAAATATTGCCCTTTAAAATGGCAAGGAAATGCCGTGGAATATCTAAAACCATTCTTTCGATCGGTGTACCCCTGTTACAGCACTTCAAATGAATTTTAGTTCTTGCTTTTGGTACTTTTCGAGCTCCTCAACTGCTACATTCTGTGCTATTTTTCAAAGTCGGAGAGAAGTTGATGCCAATTTAATCGCTTTCATTAAAAGTATTCATGATTCCAAAATACCTTCCGCTTGAGCTGTCATGAGTCTCTCTCAGAACTTCTTGAAATTATTTTTAATAAGTTCCATCGACAAGAGCTTTCATAATCATTCATCCGCTTAGGAATAGAACACTATCCTTAAGATATAAGGAGTCTCAGAGTCTCGTATCGTTTGTTGTACGACCTTCCGAAGATTGGCTTGCCAAGACTGTCCATCCGTCGAATTTATTTTCTTCTCCAAGTTTGATTTAATATCTGGATCAACCAATTGCGCCTTTTGGATTTCACTTGAAGACCAGGGAGCCGTCGTTATTAAGACATTCTCGCTAAATATCTGCTTTCATTACGAATTTTTCTCGACATTTAAACGGTGTTGCAGCTTATAAAATGGGTTCTTCGAGAGAGGTCGTGATTCTAGAGCTTCCTCGATAGTCATTAGGTTCGTCAACTTATCAACTGGTATTCCTTATAGAATTTCTGCCACTGATCCTTGCAGAGGAGCTACAAATCGATTGGTTTCCACAAAATCAGTTAATCCGTTTGAAACCCTTACAACCTGGAAATGAATCTTAAAATTAGTTTATGATGGCTATCCGTTGGATGTCAAGCGTTTTATCTATAATGGATTAGTAACGTATAATTAATGTATAGTAACTGGCTGGGAAATTTTTTCTCTGAAGGGAAGACCAGAAGTTCTCATCTCGAAGTTTCTCATTTTTCTTTGAACTTCATCCTTTACTTTTTCAATCATACCTTTCATATCTTGGGCATCTTATATTTTTTATATGCATCTATTAGCATTAGCTTTAATTCTTCCGACTAGACATGTATTCTCATCTCTTCTTTTCTTTCTAAATTTTATTCTTTATTTTTTCTTACCCTGGTCGCATATCTTCGTTACTCTTCTATAGATTTCTTTAAGTAAGCTAACAAAGCAATCAGATCGACATTCTTGGCCACTTTTGCTTGAGATATCACCTTCACCAAATATTGCACAAGTAATGTAAAAAACATCAAAAATTTACATTTTTTTCAAAAAAATTAGTCTATTAAAAATTTTAGTACAGTATGTTGTGTTCAACTAATAACAACGCAAATCCACCAATGCTTCTTTTTATAGGCGACTTCAATCAAGTGCCCATATATTCATGAAAAACTGACAGAACAAAAGTTTAAATAAATAAAACACATTTTTAATAACAAAATTTTTATATAATAAAAATAAATCACATTTGATTATCCTCACATTCATATAGCATCATATGAATAAACCGTATATTCAAATTTTGATAAGGGTCGTCGCACGCAGTATTCCTTTCTAAATAAGGCCAAAAAAAGAAATAATGAAAAGAAAATCTTTTAATCCTCACATTAATAGTAAGCTAAAACAATTATCTCTTACATAAAAGCACTTACTTTAAAATTTTAATTAAATAGAGTCTTAGAAATTGCTATTTATGTGGCCATCAAAAGTTAAATATCTATAATAAGAAGGAATATATTTATTTCCTATACCGTTATTACAATGTTCTTGTGAAAATTTGTATACCTGAACATTCATGATGTTAGATAATTTCTGAAAAGTAATATTGATATTCTCTAAACAGCTTTTTTAAGTAGTTACACAATATTATCCAACATAAACTATAAGATATTTATGAAAAAAAAGCACTAAAATTAACTTAAGTACAAAATGCAATAGCCAAAACAAAACCACCCTTTCATACCTATCTTGTAGTATTTGACAGAAATATCTGAGTATTTTTAGTAACTTGGCAACTACTTTATTTTAATATAATAATTAACATTATCGAAGTTTTAGTAAAAGGTTTTAAATGGACTGAGTTATGCTCTGAAAACTGAAGTAAAGCATTAATAAATAAGATTAGATAAAATGCTGTTCATATTTTAAGCTTGGACTAGTTTAGCAAAAATATAACATTTTTAGATACACTTAGTTTTAATGAAGTCAAAACCAAGGATCTTGAAATGCCATTGTTTGCATTGAAGTTCCCAGTAAAAAAAAAAAAAAAAACTGTATTTGGCGACCAGTGTTTCTGTAAGATCATTTCTTGTAGAAGATTGCCATGGAATAAAATGAGAGATATGTTTTTGTTTTTTGTCAAGTTAGAGCTCACAGCACTTGGAAGGATTTCTTTAGGCTTTGGATGTTGAGGCCAAAGATGATAACGCTGTATATTTTACTGGGCAAAACAAGCAGAAGGAGGGAGCAAAGATTCACCACTCGAGGCTGAGTCTTCTCTTCTAACATCATGATACACGATCATTAATAATTGTATTCATTGCTCTCTTGTTTTCCCACAATCTCCTGGTAAATTGGTGGGCTTGCAACTACTCAGCAGAAGGTATATGAAGTTTACTGATGTTCTGTCTTATCTCCTTCATCTAGGTGGTTAAGTTCTCTCGCCATGAAGCAGGACTCCATCATCCATCCTAGTAAGAATCAATGAAAGTTCCTCGATCTCTCTTTCGTGTGTCCAGAAAATCTTGAGTAACAAAAATCTATTTAGTATCGGAAAATCGCTTGTATTTCAAAATCTTTCGAGTGAAAAAAATACCCCTAAGAGCTGTACAAGAATTATAAAATTCTTAATTTCTCCAATATCCAAAATCAAGTCGAATCTCATTGGTCAACCAAAAATATTGAAAAGTGGATTGGATCAAAGATTGCTAAACAGAACTTTATCTATCTAATTACAGATTACCAATTAAAAACTCAAGGTAAGTGGGTCAAGAGTTCAACCCATAATCATGAGAAAGAGAGTCATTATCAAGATGCGCGTGCAAACAAACAGGTGTCATAAAGATCAAGAATTCAAATCTTAAATGAACGTAAAAGATTCAAATTTTTACATGACAGACCAAATGCACAACTGAAAACATATATTTATTACTGAGACAATGTAAAGTAAAAACTGAGCTTTTCGCAACCTTAAGAGTTTAGAGGTCAAAAGAGGAAAGCTTTGACGTACAAATGTGCTAACAATCCGATCTTTTTATTTATAGGTCACAACAACAATATTATCTTTCTCTTTCAAAAGATTTAAAATGAAATACACAAGTAGGGTTCAAAAGTGATAATATTAATTTAAAAGGTCCAAAGGGGAAACTTTTACATGAGCAATTGTGTATAAGGACAGTGAACAGGCATATCTCCTCTTTATTTATAATTTACAACAGCAACAATATTTATTTCTTTTAAAAGATTCAAAAACAAAATACACAAACAGGACGCAAAAGTGATAATGTGGATTTAAATCTCAACTTAGAATAAATTGATCATGTGAAAGCACAAAATAAAAATTCACAATTATTTATGAAGTTGACAATAATAAAAAATATTTTTGTCAACTTTATAATTTGTCAAGCCTCTTCTGAACGAACGAAACTCATCCGGTGGGTACCCTGTGAATATTGTTACAGAACTTC
>JAPMOR010015793.1:404294-442594 GCA_026543865.1 Argiope aurantia
GTGTAGTGGATGTATGGAGACGCACAGTCAACAGGCTTCGGTGACAAATGACGACTTTATTGACACGAAGTCGTATTGAAATTCGTCATCAAGTTTGTCGCCAAGCTATGGGATTGCAGGCTCGGCCCCAGAGCAGTATCCAATACAGATGATTGTAAATCGGTCTTTCCGGTGATAGAACTAACCGTGCTGGGAAGCAGCATTACGCTTTTGTAACAGTATAGACCAATAAATTAATGGGAAATTACGCTTTATTTCACGAGTATTCTAAAGCCGCAAAACAGGCAACAGTCAAGCTGTACATAGAGAGTAGCACTCTCACAAATTAACAACAGATATTGGCGAATTTGACTGACTTGTTCAGTGTCTCATAAAACATTTGTGGGGTAAATTGAAACGTTGAATTCGAGTTAGATAACAGCACCTTGTAACACGGACAAGGCTTTCCATTTTCTTTTACTGCAATGACACGCGATTCCGGCAGAAACATCTAAATAAACTAATAATGAATAGTCTTCCTCATAGATCAGAGGCCCTCTCTACAGTAAAAGTATTGTTATTGTAATTTCAATTTATTTGTAATTGCTGAATAAAAGCATTCAGATATTTTTTTTAATTGCATTGCGTATACATCCACTTATACAATATTAAAATTCTATATGTGTCTAATAATGTGAATAACGTGATAAATTTTGTTGTGTATGATGCTCAATTTAAATGATGTACTTAATTTACAAGTATGTATTAGTATTTAGCATATTTGGAACCTTTATATGATTCAATATAAGTAAGTATTCGAAGACTGCAGTCTCGAAAATATCAATATGTGGAAAATTTCTCATCAGTTTGTTTTTCTTACGCAGGAACTGAAAATCACTAGCTGCGATTCCGATATCTTTTCTGAATCTAACAAATAGGAACGTTTACATAAATTTTATATAGTAAGATCTGAGTTTGAAATTATGAAAGAAGAGATATTTTGCACAGGTCTATTTAAAAATCATTTACTGCAAATGTTCATTTTTCTTGGAATGTTCGAAACGTTTGCTTTAAATCTTAATATAATGCTACACAGATATATATTCAAAAATTCTGTAAGTTTTGTATAATACTGTTGAAAATTCTGATTGTTATAAACAAAAAAAACATGTGGAAAAACTTGGGGTTCTTTATACAAACCTTTATGTTATCCAGAATATGAGTACTATTATTACAAAATGCACGTAAGTATTGCATTTCTAATAATAGTACTGCAAGCAAAAACTGTTAATGAAGTTTCTAAAGCATTGTCGAAAAGTGATGTCTCAAAATCCTTTTCTTCTTTATTGATTTTTGATTGGCCCCCTAAATGTCTTCATGACCGAGTATATATTGCAAAATGCTGATTTAAATATAGTCTTTTCATCATCAAAATTCAAAGGTAGTTTGTCCTGTCTTTCAGGATAAATTCGAAAAAAGAAATATATAAATTCGAAAGTACACATATATTTTTGGTCATATAGTATATTCTCTTCCAGAAATACTGGAGAATTCTGTACTTTAAAATATTTGTGAATTTTTAGTCATGCGTAGTTTCAGCAATATGCAGAGTATGTAGCATATTCTTATACAGCGACATTACGATCTAACAAAGCAAGCTAAAACTGTAAAAGTAAATAAGCCATGTTATCATGTAAAACTGATCGTAGAAGTGAACGCCCTAAAAGGTAAATGTTGGAAGTAAACGATTTTATCTGGAAACTTATGACCAATAACGAAAAATATGCCATTGCAAAAGTATAGAACATTAGTTATTTAGTAGAAAACAACCCTCTGCTTGCACTTAACAAGAAATCATGGAATGCCAATTCTATGTTATCTAAATATAGTCAAGAAATGAACGAAGAGTGATATTTTGAGAAGGATGCAAATTAATGAATAAAACTAAGATTTTAGCAAAACGTTTACAACAACCGGATATTATGAAGAAGGAACAAAGATAAAGTTCTTAAACAGTTTCATGTCAATTAATAAGTGTTTGAAATTTCTGGAAAATTTCGGGCAAATGTTAATCGATTATGTCAACCGATGTCACTTGACCTCACTCTTCTTCTTCTAGCATTACATACATCTTATACATATATTAGATATATAGCTTGTCATTACGCAATATTAGCAATCTATAAGCCCAAATGATCCATAGATACAGATCCATAATACCTGAAATTATACTACGCATTCAACAAATCTCGCGTATAGATATGTATTGTTGCCAGCAGTGTATATATTGAACACACTCTAATCAAGTAATAATTCAAGAAATTTCTTTCTAAAATGATATCTTTGTTAATTAATTTGCAATCGTTTTAAAATATTGCGCTACTTCGCTTTTTTTCTTTACCCTCTGCTCTCAGATATCTCCACTCAGGCAACGTTCAAGACGGGGCATCATTTTGTTACTTTGATTGTTCAAAATACCTACAGAGTAAGTAGATGTAGATTAATCGTTTGGGAAAATTCCACTTAAAGCAAATAATAATATATTTATTTATTGGAGCAATAAACGAGCCTTTGTATTAGGTGAATAATTATACATCGAACTATTTTTTAGATTGCAAAATGTTAATACTGTTTTGATAAGAATTGAATAGCGTAGGATTTGCATTTCAATGCTTCTAATTAAATTATTCTTCTCAGATCAATTCGTTAACTTCCAGGATTTGATGATAGAGAGGCTAAGAGCTCTTTATTACACAGATACTGTTTCTTTTCGTTCAGGCATAAATTACAATCTAGTATTTTTTTTCAAGTAATTCTTTAAAATCATGATATAAATGTAGGATATTCTTACTCAGAGACGCAATGAGCAGCAGTCAACACCCACGAATTATCAATTAGGACACCACCACATATGTATTGATTTTGAACATTTATAATTGCGACCTGAAAATGAGAAATCAAAAGTAATGATTAAATAAATGTTATAATAAATTGTTCTAAACAAATTATTGTTATAATCACCTGCCAGCACCATTCTCCAGGCAGCGATTCTTTTCCACCAATTATACGAGGAGCATCTCGTCTGCCTTTGATACCACATCGATGAAAAGTCTTTGCACGAGAAGAAGCTGAAAAAAAGTTTTACTTGTACGATATCAGTTAATTTTATTTTTCAAATACATATTTTAAATGGTTTATTAAATTTATATCATTAAAATTTGGTTGTTTGCTGATTCAACCAACAATTAAGATATTTCAGATTTCTAAAATAAGAAAAACCAATTAACTTGTAAAAACTGCACCTTTTTAATTCTTTAAAGTTAATTCTTCTTTTTAAAAAAAATTATAGCACAGTGTCTTTTGCTCATATGCATAGAAATATAGTAAAAATTAAAATAATTAATTAAATCATTCTACTTACAAGGTTCACTGAAATAAGGAGACAAAGATTTCAAATGCTCTTCGTGTTCTTCGATGTCTCTCAGTCGAGCACAACATACCAATTTTCCTGGACAAGTGAATCCGTCATAGATAGCATATCCCCTAAAGCAAGTGAATCTTAAGAAATAAGACATGCACGAACCAGGACATGGAGGTCTCGAAGTTTTGTCTTCGAATATAGTTGGAGTACTAGCCTCAAGTATTGGAGAAGCATTACTATCATCAAGCTCTAAGACGCTTGCCGTTATTTTATCTTTTTCATCTGAATCTTTGGTCAATTCTTGAGTTGGTTTTCGTTTCGAAGAAGAATTCGATCCATGAATGACGAGAGGTGAGTGACGAGGGTAGAACTGTTGGTAAAGCCCTCCGTTTGGATCCGCGAAGATAACTATATCACCATCAAGTCGTGGATAGGCCGTAAGCCTTGTGAACTTTGTTCTCATATGGTCAAGCTGAGTTAACGTTGAAAGAGGGAATATTTGACCATTTGTGCCTATTTTAAAAACCTTTCCAGCTTCATCAACCGCTAGGTGTCCGAGAGCAACTTGAGAAGCATCAGAGTTGTGAACTTTGTTAGGAATATGTGGAAATTGCATTCTATTTACAGATGGAGTTTGTATATGGCTTCCCTGAGGTCGCCTCATACAGCATGTTGTACCTCGTAAACAAGATGTTAGGCCCAGCACCAATTCATTTGGTGGGAAGCAGTAGCCACGCATTTTCAATCGTAGACACTGCCCCGTACATTCTACAGATGTAGAAGTCTGAAAAGCTCTTTCAGTAGAGCGTTGTATACAGCATTTAGTGTTCAAAGGGCACGAAAGATGGGGCAAAATTTCGTCACAGGAAAGTGCATGTGAAGGATACACGCATTTCCCAGGACAAGTCGTTTCAGATTGATACTGAACAGAGCGCTTCACAGGAGAGCTTAAACTCGCCCCTAACTGATAACTGTTTCTTGCATTATACTTATTTGCAATGCGTGTCGGTGCGCAACAAATAGCTCCAGCTTGGCATACATTGCTGAGGGATAATGTGTGATAACATAAAAAACTTAAGTCATGCGGAACACAAATTCCAGGACAATGTTCTATGATATTTAGCGATCTTGAAGCAATATGATCGAATGGGAGCTTGAAGATTTTCAGTGAAGCAATATCTGAGGCATTTCCTTCACTCCCATTATTAACGAACGAATGATTCACAGCATTAGAGTTTTCTTGGGTTTCTTTAGAATCAAATCGTGGGATATTATGAATTGTAACATCCCCTCTGAATTTTTTGGGGGTTACCACTTCTTCGAAAGGATCTATACAGCAGACTAGTCCACTATCACATCGTATTTGTTTTAAAACTGCATTGCATGCATGTTCCTCTTTGCAAATTCCTTTGCATCTAAAGGACTCAGCAACTGAAAAGAAGAAAAAAAAGGATCGAGTTAAAGATTATATTTTAGATACTAACAGTAAGAGACTGATGTATTTGAGTTCAGTATTTCAAAACGATATCTTCATAAAGCATTTGCTCATTGATTCTTTAAAAAAAAATCTTTAAGGTTTATTTTTTTACTTTTTTCGTTAAGAGTACCATACAATAATCCTATGATCAGAAATCTTAAAACCAATTTAGTATTTATTTCGAACTGTAAATTCAAATGAGTTTCGTCTTTGTCGTATCGTGTTTTATTTATTTATTCGTCTCTAACAAAAACTGAAACTTAATTTATGTATTTCTGTAAGGGAGATAGTGAAAAAATTGTAGTGAATTAAAAGAGACTTTAATTTTTGGAAAATATGCAAAGCTATATAGATTTTAAAAAGCAAACGTCGAATTTAACGTTTCTAAAGTATTTTAAGCCATTTAAATCGAAAACATTTCCTTTAGATTATTATTCTTGTTTTCAAATACTTGCTGGACATTTGAAGATATCCACAAAGAATGACTTCGGAGGTCAAAATCGACCAGGGAGATTCTATTTATCTACAATGAGTAAAATATATAACTTGTTCATAATTTCATTAAATTTTGAGCGAAATTTGAAGAAACACTTTTATTAATTATATTTAAAAAATTATTACTGTACATTCTTACGGCTGACAAATCCTGCGAGAAAATATTGATACATTAAAAGACTGACAATCAGTCATCCCCACAGTCTCTTTTTCCTACTCTACAATGATTTCTTGCTCATTTTGTTTGTTCTGACATAAATGAATTCTTACACTGCAATGAAACATACGGTGATAGTAAATTGCATGACGAATCAGATATATCACACACGACTTCCAAAAAATATATGATTCCAAAAATGTATACTTTATCAGAAACATGATTCTGAAAAGCACTGAATAAAGGTGTTCACCAAAAAGTAGGGGGATGGGGGTGCGCAAGAAAAACAGCGTTATTGAAAAACAGAATCTGGAATCTCAACCCATATTGGTAAAAGAAAAAGAAAAAACATTACGGCATTCGTGCGTTAATCTTTATTGGAAGAGAGGAGATATTTTAGTAATATATATGTAATATGGTGTTCACAAAAATGCTCGATAAAGTTGCGCAAAATGGTGTCTTTGAGATGCTATCTAAAATATACAAAAATCCTCTTTCTTCAGTAGTATCACATATATAAGCTATAGTAGAATTTGAATTGTCAGTGGAATCAGAAAAATCTACATTGTCTGATAATTCTTCGGATGCCTCATTCTGAAACACCAGTTTTTTTTTTTTTTTTTCCTGGGGTGGGGCATTCTAATTGCATGTTGTTTTTCAATTTCTTTCTTTTGATTCTCCTCATTTTTAGAGAATACCATATAAGCATCGTTTAGAATATGTACAATTAAATTCAAGACTATCATGCTGCAGTTCAAACTGGCACTCAGACTTTCAAAACTGGTTCTATAGCGAAAGTTAGATCATCTGCAATAGTTTTTGACCTCTTTATTCCATCACGATTTCTAGATGTCTAAATACATGATTATGAATATGCAGTTAAAGAAAAATATTAATAAATTAGGAATTCGCGGTATAACGGTGGGATAAAGGTTGAAACTTTGATTAAAATAGGTTTGAAACCTTATACAAAATTAGAATTTTGCTCTTAAAAATATAAAAAAAAATTTTAAATAAATTATCATGTTTATTTAAAAAAATTGCAAAAAAGATAATAGCAAACATTTTTTATTAGTCAAGATCATTGGAAGTTTCTAAGCAAGATATACACCACTTTCATTTAAAAAACATTTAACAATAAAAAAAATGATTACTTCAAAATTGTTTAGATAATTAAGGCTTTTCCTTTGTTCCTTGAGAAGTCTTCAAAAGCTTCAATAACTGGCAACATAACGAGACATAGCATAACGCAGTATCAAAGAATAGGCTTCTGTTGTATCTAGGTGCATGGTCCTAGGTTCATGTAAGCTATGTGGCCCTAGGTATGAAACTATGCAATTTTGTACAAAAGGTCTTCTACTAAAAAAACTCATACAAAGAAGAGACTTATTTACCATTTCAATTTGTACTTAATTTTACAAATAAAATTATTTGCAAGAATTTAAAGAAAATTAATTGATTTTTCAGTGTGAAATAATAGAAGATCCAAATTGCGGAACTTTACTTCAGACTATCTAAAGCCGTTTATTACTTCTAACTTGTAATAGCTTTCTGCTACAAAATTTCAAACTGGCTGGCAAAGTAGCAATATGCGTTGCTATTTGTTCATTTGAGAATAACATTTAAAACTAAATAATATTCAATTAAAGAAGATGTGACATTTGTACTCAGTAGCATTAACTAGTGCTAAATGCGTTCAGGTATGAACATATAGTGGTTTGGCGCATTGACAAAGAATGACACAAGATCATCAATCAATACCAATGAGAAAATGGTCTCTGATAATGGAATGGAACTTCCGCTAATGATTGCTCTTTTGAAACGAACGACAAATAAAGCGTTTTAGAAGAATGCTGAAAATAATAAATAAAATGAAAGAAATTTGCTTTTCAAAGTTTAGCTTTACCATATATATAACTTTATCGTGCCACACACATTTATAAAAATTATAATTTTAATGAAATAATACAAATTTAATCTAATAAACTAAAGTATAATTTTCAAATTTAATCTCATTATTTTGCACATTTCATTTTATAACGCTTAATTTATTTAACGGAATGAACTAAAATGCACAAAAACTATTTTAAATTCAATTTTAAATAAAAATCAATAATATTGAGTTCTTTTGTGTATTTTTAAAATTCTTCAACAGTACAACTGTCTTCCAGTATATGTTATACAAGTTGTTGCCGAATTCATACAGACAAATTCAATAAGGTGACAGTAAACATCAAAAAGATAAAAAATCGCCATACAACATAGGGTCCAAACGACATTCAGTAGGTGAAAATCACAAAAATATAATTGTGCCCGATGATTGCTGGAAACTGTAAAAGATTATCAAAGGATGTTTCACCAATGAATTTTCTTTAAATGAAAGCACATTCTTAAAAGTGTTTTTTCAGGTAGGTAACATGATGATTTGATGATAAAGAGGGTCGTAAATGACTGAAAACGAAAAGTAGTTTGGAAACCTTATCTGCAAAAATATAAAAACTTAAAGGGAAAAAATCATGAAAATGTAAAGAATTTTATGCTCTTTAATTTGATATAAACGTATAGAGTGAAAATTGAGGAGGTTTTAATATATTCAAGAAAAACTAAAATGAGTACCAGAAAAAAATCACTGTAACATCGGCACCGATGTTTGCAGAGGGAGTGGCCATATTCGAAAGATAAATTCAGAGAAACGATGGTAGGTATTAAGGAGATAAAAAAATTACCATAAAACATAAGGTCGCAAATAACATTTATTCAGTGAAAATCGCAAAAACAGAAATCGAGAAATCAATGAGCCTGGTGAAGAGAATGGCCGTATTAATGCCAAGATTAGGAACAAGGCAATCTAAATGAAAAAGCCTTCTCGCATGTAAATTTTCTATGTGTTAGAGGAAAATAAAAACAGCAAGCATTAATGAGCATTGCAGAATTGATGGTCATTAAAATTCATTCGCAAACAACATGTCAGATTTCCCTTTTGAAACTAAAAAGTCCTTGTGCACCATCAGGCACTAGCCAAATAAATGTTCTGGCGTAGAATGGTTGGTATTTCCTGCAGTAAATCCAAAAAGAAGTTCTGCAAGAAAACAAGGTAATTTGCGCCACTGAGGCATTCTGACAGAGGACAAAGACCCAATAGATGATCTCCGAGAATTCTTGCCCAGATGTTAATATTAAACTTGTGTTGTACGTTCAGCGAGATAGTGATATGGGAAGTTTGGAATGACTAAATATGCGCATTGTGCATGTTGAAGGCGCTTCTCTCGTAAAGCAAGCTTCATTCGATAATAAAATTCTTGCAGGAAAGTGTGCATCTTCCTGTGTGGCATCAAGCATCCAGCGAACGAAAACTGCACCCGACGGGGGTAATCATCATCGCATAGGAGTCGGACTTTCTGCAAGTGAAAGGGGTGCATGTTTTCATCAGGCATAACCTCACCGTTTCGTGGCGAATACCCAGTTCAGCAGCAACTGACCATGTTCTTGTTGATGGGGTATAGGGAAAACACTGTTTTCTGTGCCAGGTGTGAACACGGTTGTGTGTCACTTGCGCTCACTCAGTAAATAGTGTTATTTGCTCTCAAGCATTAAAATGCCTGCCATATTGTAATATTTACAAGGAGTGTTCAAATGAAAAGGTACGAAACGTCGTAACCGTTAACATATTTGCCTATGCCGCTACGGGAGAATGTAGCGAGACATCTAGGGATGCGATTGGAATTTCCGGCGTAGATCGGAGCATGCGCGGGTCCCGTTTGCGCAGGAGAGAGCATAGGCTCCAATAAAGAGAGCCATCCAATTGACGTGACAATGCATGTGAGGACAGGATAGCGTTCACATTGCAAAATTCGACGATTGAGGAGCAGTGCGGCGTTATCCTATTTCTGACAGAGGAGGGTGTTACACCGGCCGTTATTCATCGCCGGATGGTTACGGTATACGGAGAAGACTGTGTGTCAGACAAGTCAGTGAGAAAATGGAGTGCCCGTTTTCGTGCAGGCCGTGAGAGTTTAGTTGATGATCCGAGACCAGGCCAGGCAAACACAGTTATTATGCCGGATCTCATCGACAAGGTGGTCGACCTAGTAAGAAGTGATCGGCGTGTCACATTACCAATGTTGGTGGTTAAGATGATGTCAGCGTTGGAACAGCGTGGACAATTTTCACGACAGGTTGCGTTATCGGAAGCTGTGCTCGCAATGGGTTCCGAAGCAGCTGACCGATCAGCGCAAGGAACTGCGTATGGGGTTACCACTTCAACATCTGATTCGGTATCATGGACCCCGCTTTCCTGTAGTGGATCGTCACAAGTGATGAGAGCTGGTGCCATCACTACAAGCCAGAGACAAATAGGGACAGCATGCAGTGGAAGCATACGTCATCACGTCCCCATAAAAAGTTCAAAGCCGTGGCGTCAGCAGGCAAAGTGTTGCTCATCGTCTTTTTCGACATCCAAGGTCCACTACGTGTTGAATCCTCGAGCACAGAAGGACCATTAACTCCGATGTGACACTCCGAAGATTACGTAGGTCCATCAAGAACAAAAGACTGGGGCTACTCAAGCTCTGGGACCTCCGACGCGACACCCGGACTCCGTCCAATACCGATGACTTTAAAACAGTCTTTCTGATGATGGAACAAACTATGTTGGGAAGCCGAATTGCAGGTTTGTAACAATATATATATATATATATATATATATTAATGTGGAAATATTAAAAATCTGAAATAGATTATTTCATTTTATTCTAAGTAGAAAAATAATCCTTAAACTACCGTTCCAAGTATTTATATTCCTATCAAAATCAAGTAACAAAACATGCTATATTCTGAGAGTGATAATTTTTTTTACTTAAATTGGCTATAATAATTTTATTCTTACACTTTAAAAATAAGGTTAGGTGAATAATTTGTATTTTGTTGAAGATTTGCTCAAATTAGACTTCAAATTATTGCATGAATTTGAGAACTAATGTAAACAAATTATTATCTTGCTCAAAAAGTAGTTACCAGTCCTTATAAATTGGGATTTAAACAAGTTTGAGTAAAAATAAACAATGAGGAGATATTAAATGCATCAAAATATTGATTCAAACAGAACAAAAACTAAGACTGTATGTTTTTGTATCATATGGGAGGAACAAGCGAATGAATTTTCAAAGAATGTCCTCTTTAGACAAGTATTTTCTTTAATTCTTTGCGATTTTTTTTAATAAAATTTACATTATGAATCAGGAATAATGAGACACATTTTAGCGTAACAGCACACTGTTGATTAAGTGATTATAATTCATAAGATTTAAAGTATAATATTCGTCATAAGGATGTGATAAAATGGAATTTTTTTTTTCTTTTTATCAAAGCAATGCATTACCCAAAAAAGTGCAGAATCCTAAAAATCTGTTATTTAGCTACCACAAATCTATATAGCATTAATCAGACAGAATTCTTCATAACATAGAAAATTATATTTTGGAAAAAAATTATTTACTTTATTTTATCTATTACTATTTATTTAAATATCAAAATAGTTAATTTCCTATAGAATTGAGGTTCTGGCTCTTTGAAGTAAATTGAATTTTTAATAATTTAAAAGTAAAGTTCAGCAGAATCCAATTTTAGATGAAATTCACTTATGCATAATTTTTTAAAAATTCAATTCCTTTTATATTATTAGTCTAAATAAACGTTAAGGCAATTTTACTCATCTAAAATGATGAATTGTAGCTATTAAGATTATCATTTTGTACTTTTATCTAGTGACAATTATAAATATTTGTTATTTTAAAATTCAGTATAACTACAGTTTCTAGTACCTATATTTCAAAAAATTTTTTACATTCTTTTTCACTATATTTCAATTAGTATAAGTAATGAAATGATTTTTTTCAATACTTAGTGTAAATTATAGCCTTGCATGATATAACGTCCAAACAGACGAAGTAGTCCAGACCAAGCAGTACTGAAGGAAAAATTATATTTCAGCCCTGGAGACAATGTTTAATATCCCGAAGTGATATAATTCCCGTTGCCAAAGGCATACCAAGCGTATTGCGTATATCAACATTCCTCTGGATGAGAATCTCGAGAACGCTAGATGTTTTTATACTGTGTTTCTTCGTGTGGGGTGGGATATCTGATGAATGCAATTTTAAAATTGAACACAGTTTATTTTTTCCTTGTGCTTTCAACATAACACTAAGAAGAATAATTTGGGATGATGAACATTGCTATAACTAAGATGGAAGTATAAATCGTCACATGATTTTTTTCGGAAAAATAACAATCCATTCTTCATACGAGAAATTCGTCATTAGTAGCAATTTCCTATAAATGTGTGGTAATTCAGAAATTCTTTGGTTGACCCACTCTGTACTGCAGTACACTAAATGATGAAACGACTATTTAGAGAGTTTCAGGGGGCTATGCAATGCATAAAATGGTGCCCAGGGAAAAAAAACAGTGAGCCTTCTTTTTTTAAAAACTACAATTTGTATAATCCTCTTGCCTGTTTCCCTGAAACTTTATGCTACGGAGAATTAACATTAAATGTGTAATTGTAATGTAACCTAAATAATAATATATAAAACATTTTTAAACTTATATGATTTTCATTTTACAAACTAATTTTAATTTCTTAATGTTAACCAACTGTTATTTAGTTATTTAACTCATTTAATTTGTGATATTCTGGAAGCATTAATTACTACAAACAATCAGGAATCAAT
The DNA here is from genome assembly GCA_026543865.1 of Argiope aurantia. Taxonomy (NCBI): domain Eukaryota; kingdom Metazoa; phylum Arthropoda; class Arachnida; order Araneae; family Araneidae; genus Argiope; species Argiope aurantia. Next base: position 416,555 of record JAPMOR010015793.1, read on the forward strand.
CTGAAAAATGCAAAAAAGAGCAATATGCAAAATTAACTATTTGAAATAAATTTGATGCTTGAACAGAATGAAAATGCCCAAGTTTTGCAGCGAATGAAGTTAATGCTTTAAATTCATACATACAGCTATTGAAAAAGTTAAGCAGAATGGTTTTCTAAAACAGATTTTTTTATCATTTGGTCCAAACTTTAAATGAATTAAATTTCAATATTTCCACATTGCATTGCTAATTATAAAATACATATTAAAGCTACATTCACAACTGAATGACAAATTTTTGCAGATGTCTTTATCCTGAAAATAAGCGAGAATTCCATATGAAATGAAAAAATACATACATCTATAAAGTAAAAAAAAATCATTCATTTACATAAAAAATGCATTACATATCAAATATGATTCTGAAATATAAATGATTATATGCTCACAATAGGAACCAACGGAGGAAACTCTTCCCATTTCTTCGCATCAAATTTTAGATCATGGGTAACGCCACGAAACATAAATCTTTGGTAGGAATCGAGCCTTTTTACTGAATCTATATACGTATTTGGGATAGCTTTTTTCCGATCACTTGAAACCAAAATTTCACATCGAATTTCGGGATTTAAGAATTATTGCGTTTATAGCATGCTAAAGTGCAACACTTAGACAGATTTCTTTCTATTTGATATATATATATAATAGATGCTTAATCTGTGTACCGAATTTTTCCCATTTAGCTGTCGTATTAACTTATATTCGAGCAGTCAGATTTCCTCTGAACGGATTTTGCTTAAAATTCGATACAAATTTGCTGTTGTGACTTATTGCACTTTACAAGTCTGCTGACAGTTATCGGTCAGCGATTTATGCCGAGGGAGCGTCTCTTGCTTTTTCAGTGCCGCCAACTAGGGCCAAGAGTACGAGTTACCTACTACATGAGTCACATTCGCTTGCACAACCACTTTTTACATGGGGGCATACTCACACACTCACAGATAGAACAACCATGCTCGAAACGAGACTCGAACCCGGACGTTCAGATTATAGGGAAGACACGCTATCCTTATGCCAGGACGCCGGCAGAAATTTGGCGTAAAGTTCACATACTAAATTTCATCCGCCCAGCTCAAACAGTTTCAGATAACATATTCACAAACAGATATACGAACAGAAAGACAGACATAATGTTAAAAATATGTTTTTCTAACTCTGCGAAGGATAGTTTGAAAAAATTCGTCAAAATTTCGAGTTCGAATTTTTGACAATTACAATACTGTCTCTATATTTCGTATACGGAAAAGTAAAAAAACTAGAATTCATAATTTGCAAAATATTTTTTAAAAAATTAATTTTTGTCTGAAAAATATATCTGGTTGATATAAAATTTTTAGTCATTGATTCAAATTGTTATAACAATAATTATACTTATTTGATAATTAAAAATTGCATATTTGACTCTGCACATATAAGTGCAGGACTTTTAAAATGGAAAGAACTGATAATTTTTAATGAAATGTGTAGTCAAAATTATCTATCGTGTTAGAAGTTATAAAAATCTTCTATGCAATTCATATATGCTTAATAACTGTCACGTGACATCTTGAAATAAAATTATTTGATGCTTAAAACCGTAGAGAGAAAACCTAACATTCGTAACCTATCAAATAACTGACTTCACTTCATAGTTAAAAGTAAGGAAAAATAATTCTTGATTGAAAAAAATCTTTCTGTGATTATTGAATGATCTGTATCAACCGAAGAAAAAACAAATGATTTAAATACGTGAAACAATAAAGTTTGAATTATATGTTAACAATGAAAACTTTTGTTGCAAATCACACTTAAAAAATTTCTAAATTACAGAAAAATTAGGTACTAAATTTATATCACTGGAAAGATTATTTTTCGAACTCTAAGACGGCGTATAAATTATTTTTGTGTGATAATATTTTCAGAAGTTATTCCTTAGAAAGTCTAAAATTTTGAACACTTTTTTTATTCAAAGATTTGAAAGTGTTCTAGTGGACTATTTTCAAATCTCTGAAGTATTATATATTTATGTCAATCTAATAATTTTAAGTCAAAGGATCTAACCTGTAATGCATTAAACACTAGAAGATTTTTTTTTAATGTTAACTTTAAAAATCCAGTTTTTTCACAGTAGGTTAGTAATATATGTTTAAAATCAGTTCAGTGAGGAAAACCGATATTACACTAATTATTAATTAATTAAATAATATTTAATGAGCTAATTAGTATATTTTTTAACATGATATCCTAATTTGTACAGACACACAATTCTAGTTAGAAATGATGCCTAATATTGGTCTTCATGTTGTCTGCCTCAATCAAGTTATAAAAATATATCGTTTTTTTAACAATTGTTTCATCAACGATGAATAGAAAAGGCACGATTCTTTTTGTCATTTTAACTTTTAAACAGCTATTAAAAATTTATTTCTATAAATATAACTTTGATTGAGGCACAAAACATCCACCGTTTCATGCAGATTATTTTAATATATAAATAATTGCATTTGGTTCATTTCTTTTTGACTTATAATTGTTTGAATGAAGCAACATAGTGGAACAATATCATTCTTCATAAAATGAGTTTAAAAAAACACGAAACTAGAGTTTTTAGTGAAAGTACCTCAAGAAAAATAATTATAACTCGAGAAATATTCCGAATATTGGCAACATCTTGGTATCGTTTGAAAGCTAAAGGATCAGAAAACATTTTGAAGAAATAAAAAAATATTCCATATTTTGAACGATTTTCGAAGTTTCAAGTGTGTACGTATACTTTAATAGGCATATATACAACGGAAGTAAGATTCTTTTTTAATGTTAATATAAGAATAAATTAAATATGGATGATTCTTTGATCTAAAAGTAATTATAAAGTCATATCATAAAAATGCTTTTTTTTAAAAAATTGATGGAATTTTTTCAAAAGCTTTAAATGAAATTCTGCTGAACAGGTTCCAAAATGAGATACATTATAACTTTAATCATTTAAAAAGATCTTAAATAAGAAATTCGCATAGTTGTTCGAGTCAAAATTTTGATACATTAGAAAAATGAAAAACAACTATGCATTTCATTGATATCGTAATTAAAAAAAAACTTAAATGTCCACCATGCACTTAAGTTTCAAAACACCACATATATGGTTAAGGGTACGTTCCCAAGGAATGGTTGTGCGGCTTGTCTGAGGCAGCACATAATCCTGTGCTGTTTCTATATGGTTAATGGAACGGTTAATGGCACCATCACGTCCCCTGATTCGCGTTCCGGTTTTATCGCCATTTCAGCTCCTACTGCTTTGGAAAAAAATGTCACACGTGCTTTGTTTTTCATGCGTATTCAAGTTCATTGCATTATCATATACAATTCAGCCAAATTTGAAAAACTTAATCGATATGACTGTAGATAAAAACGTGTTGATATTTGGATCATGTCATTTATTTTAATATTTACGATTGATGACACTCTATATACACTTATATTATAATTAAAGTGAATATGTATATATCTTTGGAGAAAATAATTATAAAATCAAGCAAAATCTTATCATAATTTGGCGATAATTTACGAAAATATTACTGTAAGAAGTGAATCTTTACATTCCATTTGAAATTGAGATAAAATCTTTTCGGTGATGTACATTTTGTTGTAATGCAATTTTTCCTTTAATTTTAACACATTTTAAAATAAACCTTTATGCAGAGTTTGTACAATACTTTCATTTTGGAATTGGTTTCTTTTACGCTTTGCTTATTTCTGAGTGAAATATTGCACTTACAGAAAATGTCACTTCATTTTACTTATCATTGTAATAAAATGTGTTGTTTTACTGCGTGTTTTTATAAGTGGACTTACACCTATTGTTCGAAGAATGTATGCAAGCATCATAATAACATTACAACTTGGTTATTTTAATTTAGCCAGTTGAAATATATTAATATTTTGGCATAAAGTTTTGAAATTGTCTGTGATTGTGCTCAGTCTTGTTTTAACAAAGCCAGATTTTACTTTGTATGTGATCATTTCGGTAGTCTTTGCTAGTAAAGCTAAAACTACGTATTATGATTTATAAGAGATTTGATTTTAGTTTTTGAAATCATTACCTATTGATTGATGTACATGTATGTTCATTTATCATTAATGTTATTTGCATTATCATATACATACAATTTTCTTTATGCTATATTATCGTATTGATTGGTGATTATTTTATAAGATTGCTCACAATATGAAGGAATTGTTTGTATGTAATAAAAGGTGCATATTATCTACACAGGGGATTCTTTCACATGTGGTATTCATTATAATTATAGATTTTTAAATGAGTTCTGTATTACTACAATTTTCATCAACATTTAATGTTTTACCCTAACTGCAGGATCATAAGAAAAATCTCATGCAAAATACAAGCCCGCATATTGTCACTGCATGCCGAAAACCTTATTTTATAAAATTAAGTATTTTCTGACAGTTTAAAACTTTATAACAGGTCATATCATTTTATATATCATCTCATTTTAATACAATTTAAGATAAAACATTTGCTGTAAAGGTGCACAACTTTTTCATTTGTATTTTTAAATTTTGAAGAGGAAATGAGTTATTCATGGCAAGAATATTCGTCGGCCATCTTGAATGAACAGCTTCAAGAAATCACTTTCATCAAATAACCTGGAGATACTGAACCATTTTCTGATGCTAAATGAAATACGAGAATAAACATATGGATATTATTAGCAAAAGCCTTCTAAGTTACCATTCAAAAGGATCAAAATGCAAATTTGTTGATGTCTAATATGAAACTGATCATCTATAAGATCACAGACATTTCCAGAGATGTTAAATAATACTCAAATCGTTTAAAACATTATTAGTTTTAAACCAGTTATATAAAAATTGCAATTATGATTTGTTTTTATGATGCTCCATGGATAAAAAAATGTAAGAATAGGTATAGTGATGCAAAAAGGTATATTATGCAAAAAATATAAATAAAGAATAAAAACTTTAAAAGCACATTAAGATAAGAAGGAATAAGATAATAATAAATAATAATTTCAGTAGACAAAATTATAAATCAAATGTAATAAAATTTGGAATTGTTACAACAATGTATCAAAATCAACTCGATCAAGAAAAAATACAATTTGAAAAAAGGAACAAATATTAGTACGCATAGAATGTATTCAATAGAGAATATTAAAAAAAATTATTACAAAAGTTTTTACTATTAGTCAGTTACTTGGAGAAGACAGGAAATTTAGAGCCAGAACAATATACGAATAAGTTAATTTATTGACCTTCGAGATAAAATAAAATGTTTCAAGATAGAATATCGTTCAGCAGTAGATACTCATTAATCATTTTCACCATATGGAAATAAGAAAATATTTCAATGATATTTCCTCATAAATTTTTTTTTTACATTCGTAGATTGAATTTAATGTCACAAACAATATTAAACATGTTCTTTATCTTTAATTCTTAAAATAACGGTTGAAACATCAAACATACATTATTTTATAGAAATTAATAGAATTTATATCTGAATAACACTTTTGCAGTAAATAATGAACTGTTGATAAAGATATACGATAAATGAATTTTATTTTTTAACAATCTAACCTGTAAAGTCTTTTCATTTGATGTCTAAAACAAATCTCACTCCTAAAATGTTATTTATCTGAACACTAATTACAAATGATTGACATGGTATAAAATGGTTAAAATATTAAATACTAGCCACCTTTGGCGACCAGCCGGTTCGTCAGTATTACCGCTCGTTACAATTTTCAATTAAATATTTTAAGTAACTGGTCTCTTAATAGATTCTCAAACAAAACATTTTTAATCTTCAAACTTTAATAGTCATACCAAACTTAAACTGTTGTTTAGATCGTTTCGTTCAATTTACTATATATATTTTGCTAATTTGTTGTCATTTCCGGTAAAACTTCAACTTTAATTTAAAGTGGAAATGATGAAATTGCAATTAATATAAAGATATTTTTTAATAAAACCAAGCGTTTTATTTTATTTAGCATCTTTATTGTTATTTATTTATTATTATTATTATTGAATATGAGTATTGCAAACAGAATCGCTCGGTATTTAAGTCTTATGTGAACTACAAAATATTTTTCATAATTTATGTAATATCTCAGACAATAATTCAACAAAAATTTCTCAGATTCAGCACAAAATTCAGTTTTTAGTTTTGCTTTCAAATGGATTGAAATGAAATCAATAATAATATTTTGTTCCGGCCTATAAATATATTTCAAAAATTATGAAGTCTAAATTTAATGCAGTAAGGTATCATATTCTGAGAAATATTCTGGACACACCAAATTTTAAATAAATGAATGAATGTTTCTATTTTCCACGATCAACTAAGACTTATTTATGAAGTTTCGAATGTTAAAAATTTAGAAAAACTCAACAACATTTTCATAATCTTAGGCCAATTAATCTTGAGAAACCTGCGCGCTGATTGGCGTATTTTCTTTGAAACGATCGATGGAAAATCTAAAATTATCCTTTTTTTATTGAATAGTGATATTCAAATTTTCATAAATCAGTCAGTTTAAGTGATTGATTTAGTTGATTGGAAATTAACTCTTTTTATTTAAAATATTAGTGTTTCAAAAACATTTTGTTAATCATGATTTCCACAGCAGAAGCTTTATGTAAAATCAAAAATTCGTTATTTATTAGAGGATTCATTGAATCAAGTTACATAAAATATAATCGTTTTCCATTTAGACCATTTTAGTAGATCTGTGTCTTACTAAAGGTTTACAAATTAGCTGTGTGGCCCTGATTTGAATGGATATCCTGTTCATATTAAACAAAAATTGCCTTAAAATAAAACTGATTTATTGGATTAATAATATAGAGTGTGAAAGATCATAAAATAATTTTTCTTGAATTTATTTTTTAGAAAAAATAATATTTCATATTTGTTCCATTTCCTACAGACATGTGCCGAAAATTATATTTTTGCAGATTTCATTTCCAAAAAGATTCAATTTATTCAATGTGATGGCAACACTTTGAAAAAAGCTAATTTTTTCCCATGAATGCGAAACGTGCTCATGCAGCTTAAATTTTATTTTTATTTTGTACGAAAAAAATTGTTGAAAAATATAGTTAAAATATTATTTAAAAATTCATTAAAAATAGAAATTTATTTTTAAGGTTAAAACATTGTTATCAATTAAAAGATAAATTTTTGATCTTTAACTTCATGTAAAAATCTTTTTTGTGAAGTAATATTTTCGGAAGTTATAGCAGAAACACGCCTAATTTCGTTTAACTTTTAAATAAATAAAATTCTAATTAAAAATTCGAAAAAATAAGCCCCAGGTGCACATTCCCGGCCTCCAAGGTATACACGTGTCAAATTTGGTAGCTGTAGGTTGAATGGTCAGGCCTGTAGAGCGCCAACACACACACACACACATTGAGCTTTATTATAAGTATAGATATAGATATGAACTTATTCATGTGTAATAATAACTAGATATTGACAGATTTAAATTACTTTGTGGGCTAAATGTCTGCATTTAACTTTTTATAACTATTTCATAAAGTATAAGTATTTACTTACAAGTATTTCAAATTGAACTGATTTCTGCTGACTGGAATTTTAAAGAAAAGTAACCGTAATAATACTTGAAATATTTGCTATGAATATTGACTAAACATGAAACTCGGTTGATATAAAATTCGTGCATTCATCAAAATTTAGTGTATTTTCAGGTTATATGTAAGCATACAGCTTATAATAAATATAGAGGAGGATTATAATTAAAGTGGCACTTTCTGGAGATTGTGAAATAGAACCACTGGTCAAAATAATCTGATATTTCATTTGAGAATGCGTGAAGCAAGGGAAATTAGTTTGTGAAAAGAAAAAAGATAGTTCAGAAGCTTACCAACAGATGGCGATGTACTCGTTATAAGTAGAAGACGTCAAATGATGTTGTGGCATCAATGACGTCAATGTTTGTTCAAAGCCCATCCCCCACGACATGTCGGTGCCATAACAGATAGGGAAAAAATGCTGAAGCGCAAGCGCAGCTGAAAACACAAAACAGATTATTCCACGACACAGCGGAGGGTTTCTGTGGTAAAAGTGTGAATGTGTTATGTAATGCGTGTTTTTAATTCACTTAAGTTCATAACCGAACCCCCTCACACAACATCTTTTGGGTAACTCCACAGATGATGTACTACATTGCGTTTACCATCTGATCTTTTAAGTGATGATTCTATTGTGAATTCAACTGTAACACCCAATTAATGTGACAAATTTAGTTTCAATAATGAAAAAACTAAATCCAAGAAATCTTATTCTTCATGGAAATTCTAAATTTTTTGTAAATCCATCCTTAACTTCATGCAGTCACATATTCCTTAGAAATGATAGAGTTCGACCACCATTAACTCCTCCTTATTCTGGACCTCACTTGGTCAAATCTTAGACTGATGAAAATTTTGTTATAGATTTAAATGGTAAAAATGTAACTGTCACCATAGACATATGTAAACCTGCCAATGAAATTTCGGAAACACCACCAAAAGTAGCTTTTCCAAACGGAAATCTACAAAATGATAATTCTAAAAACAGAAAAATAACCACATATGGCAGAGTTGTTCGCTTTCCTAAGCGACTAAGCGAGGAAATTTAAAACATTTTTATATTCTATAATTCTTGTTCAACATGTTGTTATTCGTTTTCCTATTATATTGTAATAATTCTTATGATTGCATTCGCTTCCAAGAAATTTTCGTTCCCTTCGTCACTGGGGGCATACTTTGTAGTGAATGCCTATCATAAATCATATCAGATATCTGAAAACAACAGGCTCAGTCGAGGCTGTGTGTGAAGTAATTGTCTCCCACTCGTCATCCGGGTAGGCTTCTAAAAAATTATTATCTCTCTTTCTCTTTGGAATGCTCTCGCGCACTGCCTCAGTGAAGCGCGTAGTAAAAATCACGTTTAATTTTTTTTAGCTAAAATGTAAATAAAATTATTTTTTTAAACGTTTCAATAAATCGAGTCACAACAAATACACGCAACCCTAATTACGACAGGCGCAAGAGGCATGTTTAGCTAAGCTGCGCCATTCATATGGTATGAAATTCTACCAAATTAAAAGGAGCCAAGCATAAAAAGTCTAAAATGAAGCAAAAAAAGTATACAAATCCGGATGATATAAAATGTTTTTTAAAAGTTTTAACTTTTCAGAAAAAAAATGTGAATAATGATTTTTGCACAAAAACTGTTGAAAAAAATTTAGTGAATAAAAGGGGAGAAAGCAGCAACAGAAAATGTTAAATGTAAATATAAAAGCCAATGGGTTTTAAAAATTTAAAAATGTTTGGGTATTTTTCACCCAACTCCTGTAGAGTTAATGATAATAACTTAAAAATGTATAATCGATATGAATTAAAACATGGGCACTCAATTAAAATGTGTTTGATGGTGAAATCAACATCACACGTTTACGCCGAAAATGAGATGCCTGTGTGTGAAACGAGTATGTCCTATACGGAGGCGATATCAACCTCTCGTATAGGGCCACAAACTAATGGTCGGCTTGCAGAATGCAATTTGTTGAAGACACGCAGGTTCCAACTTTTTTGCCAAGTATGATTAATAAAAGATCGTTTAACATCATCGTATGGATATACTTGACCATTTTATTGCCTGCGTGACTCGGAATCCAACAGAAAATTATCTCAAATCAGTAAGAGATGCAGTATGAATAATATTTCAATAGCATCCGATTGCGGAAGTGTGAAAGCGTCTCCAAAGAACTCATGCCATCAGTGTAAATAATAAATTTACGCTGAGTAATAGATGAAATTTTCGGGAGTGCACAGAATTGCCACTAATTCAGCAGTAAAGACTGAACAATAATTGTGCAGATGGTGACTCATTGTATCAGATGGAAATACGACGCCACAACCAACATGTCCATCCGATTTCGAGCCATCTGTGAAAATCGGAACAAAAGGTTACCAATAGCGATGACAGTTGAAAAGTGGCTGGAAAAAGATAAGAGGTATTGAAGTTTTATCTAATCTCTTAAAAGGATTCAGGGAAAAAATCTCGGAATATCCCAGGGCGGGAAACACCTTAGCTCTCTCACTAAATGGCAGAATGTGAGAGGGACGGCCATCATACAGTCTGTGAAGACTAGTTGGCAATGACATTTGGTCTATGAGGTGCTTCAGAACAGACTTTGTTCTGAAATGATAAAGAGTAGATATTTTTTGACGCCTTAAACAAACAAAGAGGTATCTGGTGATAAATAACATTTAGGCTCTCAACTGGAGAAGTGCGAAACGCCCCCGAGCAGATCCTTAAAGCAGAATGGTGGATTATGTCGAGTCGCCTCAAGACTGAATTACGGGTGGAGCCATATACCATACATCCGTAGTCGATCATGGAAAGGATGAAGGCTTCATGAATACGGGGTAGGAAGGTACGATTGGTACCTTTTAGATAGCACCTTCAAAATATTTAAGGACCTCGATTTTCTTCCGCAGGTACAAAGCATGCAGAAGAAAGATGAGTTTACTATCGAAATTCACTCACAAGAATTTTATTTCTGGAACTACAGGAAAAGAGGCATTATGAATGCTAATAATAGGTTGAAAATGGATGCTTCGCTTCCTACAAAAATGGACACACCGACTCTTATCAGAAGAGATATTGTGCCCGTTGTTACCGCACCAAGTTACCAATTTACTTACTGTATTTTGCAACTGTCTTTCAATTATGTTCATATTACTTCCTTGGCAAGAGATCTGTAGGTGTTCTACGTAGAGAGTTCCTTGAATAGATGGTGGTAAAATAGTTAAAATCTGGCTCAAATGGATAATAAAAAGTTTGACGCTGAGAACACTTCCTTGCGGAACTCCTTCAGCTTGTATAAAATCATTAGATTAAAAACTACTTACACGAAATCGAAACGTTCGAGGCGCTAAAATTTTTTATAAAAACATGGGCAAGTTGCCCCTAAAACCAAAGTTAAAAAGTGTGGAAAGTATGCCATGCCAGGTACGGTCATAGGCGTTTTCTATGTCGATGAATGTGGAAACAAGGAGGTTCCTCCTAACAAGTGCGCTGCGTATTTGGGTTTCCAGTAATACGAGGTTATCAAAAGTAGATCGCCCTCTACGGAAACCATTTTGCAACTGAGATATGCATATTTGTTTCTCTAATTCACAGATAAGACGGAGATTGACCATCTTTTCAAAAGTCTTGCATAAACAGTTTGTCAGTGCAATTGGTCTATAGTTCAGAGGGTTTGATAAATTTTTCCCAGGTTTTAAAATCGGAATCACAATAGCTTCACGCCATTGTGCAGGAAATGTCTTCTCAGTCCAAATTCTGATAAATAAAATTAACAGACTGGAAAGTGAAGCGGTATTCAAATGGGGAAGCATGTTATATGTTATTCCATCTGCCCCGGGACTGTTATCATGGGCTTGAGACAAGGCAGTTTCCAATTCAAGCATCCTAAACTCACAGTTGTATGGGAGGTTTCTCCAGACATTAAAACGCAAAGGCAATTCCTAATTGTCAGAAACTTAGGACTATAAGAATCAGTTGCGGAAACTTGTGCGAATGCATGACCTAGAATATTAACTACATCTAATGGGGCAGAATGCTCTAATCTTCCTGTTTTTAAAACAGGAATAGAAGATTTCGTTATAAATCCCATTGCGGTCTTTTATCTTTTTACACAAAAGCTTAGTGGAAGTTGAGGATGTGATTGAGGATACAAACTTGATCCAATATTCCCTCTGACTACGACGGCGAATGCGTCGAGCTAACGCTTTGGCTTTCTTAAAAGCGAAAATATTTTCTGTCGTTGAAAATGTTCCGGCGTTTTTTATGGTTCTTAAAACTACCGCGACAAGTTTCATTCCTCCACGGTCTGCGATATCTTCGTAGACATTTGGTATGGTGGCATTTGCAGCGTTTATTATGATATCAATAATATGCTTCCGTGATGTCTGAAATTTTGATCCTTCCCTCTGTAATAACTGCCAGTTGCGAGAAAGCAGTCCAGTCTATCCGCTGAAATGGTATATGGTCCGCTAGTCTAGATATGGTGGACAGCGAGTCGTAAAACCACTATCAGGTTGGGAAACTATTAAAGGATAATGATCACTATTGTATATGTTATTACTTTTCAATAAATTTCACCATGGTTCTTGAAGACATCGCATTTATTAGACATAGAAAACGAAAAGAAAAGGATACTGGTATTGACGATTACGCACACAGCATCATGTTTAACATTTCACGGGAGGAATGCATCGAAACGAAACGCCAGAAGCGTACTCACACAGATAATCTTACGCGAGAAAAATAGTCCGCTCGCTTCATCCCAACACACCCCTCTTGCGAGTGATATTTTTCGAGCATTTATAATAATATACATTAAAATTAAATACATTCAACAATACAAAAATTATTTGTACATACAAAAATTAAGAAATTAACGAAATATTTTTCAAAGAATATTTTAGCTTTTCATCATTTCCAGCTTTTGTAAGAAAATCTGCAAACATTCTGTTTGAACATATTCTAATTTAATTACATTGTCTTCCAGCAAATCTTTCACAAAATGAAAACGTAAGTTCATATGTCTTGATTTATTTGAAGACCTGGTGCACTTAATCCACTGAATTGACTATCTGAGTTTAAGGTTACAGCATTATTTATAAATTGTTTACAGTTTAACTCAGTTAATAAATTTACTGTCCAAATAATATCTTTACATATTTCAGAAATAGCAAATAACTCAGCTTCACATGTTGGCAGACTGACACAAAGTAATATCATTTTCATGTTTAACAATTTCTATACCTAAAAGCTTACCAGTTTTGTTCTCATGTAATTCAAATATGTTTTTGATGCTATTTACAATCTCTTTTTACAATTAATTTTTCATAACCAGGTGGAGGTAACATATAAACAGTTTCTTCAATATCACTACATAAATATGCAGTTTCAACATCAAAGAACTTAAAAAATAAATTTAATTTAGATGCAAGTGCTATTAACATTTCTGAAAGATTCGATGTTCACAATGAGTGAATAAGACTCGGAATAATCTTTATTTTTTATTTGATTAAAATCTGTTGCTATAAGTCTCGCTCTGTATTTTGTTTCACAAGAGTTATCTTGCTTTAAAGAATATACCCACTTGCTTTGTATTAATTTTGTTTTTTCAGGCTTGTTTGCTATTTCCCAAACTTCGTGTATATTTATCGAATCCAATTCATTTTTCATTGTTATTTCCCGGTTCTTCCAATCGGCACTATTTTTTGCCTCTAAGTATGTATGCGGAATGTTATGAACTACATTTGTTTAGGTTTGAGCCTCTCCAAATATCTGACTGGGATCTGATTTACGATACTTGACTCAACATCTGGTGTTTCGTTTTCATCCCGTCTGTCTGACGCGAAGTTCTACTATGGTATAGAATTGAGGAATCTATTCTCATCCTCTGCCGATTCGGCAGGAATTTCTAAACTAGATATTTCACTTTTTGTTTCTTGATTTATCTCACATGCAGCTGGAGAAGATTAATATCCCAAGTTTCTGCTTTCGTTTTCCCCAAATAAGTACTACTTTTTAAAGATTCATTAAATTTAACTGGTCTCTCTTCTATTATTTTTCGGCTTTTAAATGTCATAAATTCGATAACCCTTCCTTTCTATAGCGTATCCTAGCATTATATCACGTTTTCCGGGAACTTCAAATTTATTTCTCATTACTTTCGGAACGTGAAAATAAGCCACACAGCCGAATTTTTTTAAGATAATTTAATTTCGGTTTCCTACCTGTCTAGATTTCAAGGGATATTTTTTCTTTTCCTTTAAGTGGAGTTAGTTACATTAGGCACTTGGGTGCTACAATTAATGGCTTCGGCCCAAAATTTTAATGGAAGTTCACTTTCATATAATAAAGATCTAGCCGTTTCTAAAAGGATGCGGTTCGCTCGTTACTGACAATAAATTATATCTTATTTCAGAAACATAGTAAACATTAGTAATTGTTAAATTTGTAGGATTATTAATCACAGTTTTTGTTTTAACTGTTCCTCACACAAAATTTTAGAGTCTTTACCTGCTAAATAAATATCCTTTGTTTCAGGGATTATTTCTTCAAACCACATACTGTCTTTGGCCATATGGCAAAAAGCTCCACTGTCCAACAACCATACTTCATCATTTAGGCTTTCTTGTTGATGAGAAGTAGTAAACACATTATCAGTTGTTTTCTTAACTGGTTGGCATGGTGTTGCGCATTTCGCCTTTGATTATTTTCATTACATGGAGCACTTCGATTAGTATTTTTATTTTTGTAAAAGCAGTCCTTGGCGATATGAATTTGGGCGTTTGCAGATGTAACAGAGCTTTACATCAGAACTTTTGTTTTTTCTACAATAAAACACTTCCGCGTTGACTCCTTCAGCGCGAGTACTCGTCGGCGAATAACAGGTATTTTCTTCTTTACGTAAAACTTCTAATATTTCATCCATAGACTTGTCACGTTGGGTTTTGAGAATGTCTCGTACTTTAGAGAATTTTCTTTTCAGTCCGCGCACTATATAATAAATGAACTCCCTAGGTGTGACATCCAGTCCTAAAGAATGAAACTTCGTAGCAATTCCTCTTGCTCTGGCAATATAATCGTTTGCCGATTCATTGCTTTTTATTTGAAGATTTTTCAATTCATTGCCGGCATCTATTTTGCGGTCTTCTGATTGACCCGTGAATGTTGACTTTATTTTATCCCAAAGAAATTTTACATTTTCTTCTGCTGCAAACTGTAGGGCCTGTACGTCTGACAATGAAAACTTAATATAAGCAACGGCGTCGGAATTTTTCTGTTCCATTCTGCTGCATCTTTTTCACTTAGATTATCTGATTTCACCGCGGATATCACAGAGTCCAATCTTTTCAAACTCGGTGCTGCCTGTATTTTCAATGCCCAAATAAAATAATTAGTTCCATTCAGCTCATGGACATTTAATTTATCCATGCTGGCAATTTCGTTTTTGACAGTTTCGTTTTAGTCACACAGTTCAGTTAGAATTTTAACGAAACAAGCCACGCTCTGCTACCAATTTGTTGTTACTTTTCAATAAATCTCAGCATGGTTCTTGAAGACAGCACATTTATTAGACATAGAAAACGAAAAGAAAAGAACACGGGTATTGACAATTACGCACACAGTATCATGTTTAACAGTTCGCGGGAGAAATGCATCGGAAAGAAGCGCCAGAAGCGTAATCACACGGATATTCCAACGCGAGAAAAATAGTCCACTCGCTTCATCCCAACAGTATAGATCATTTCCGACCTCAAAATTCCTCAATGGAAAAAGCTCAGGAGAACAAATGGCTAGGTCAAGACTATGTATGGAAGCTGCATGTGAGTTCATGGAAGTTTGTTTTCTCATCATTATTTAGAAGACAGATACAGTTATTTGATATGAATTGTTCGATCTGTCTCCCACGAGTATTTGTACTATCCGAACCCCAGAAAGTACTATGTCCTTTGAAATCGCCAAGTATAATAAAAGGTTTGGGAAGTTGATCCTCTAAGTCGTCAAGATCTTGTTGACGAATGGCATTGTGAGGCGGCAGATAAATGCAGCAGATTGTAACGAAGGTTCGTGTGTGAACTTACACAGCCACAGCCTGCAAAGATGTATGTAAAGTGAGTAGTGTGCTCGGATAAATATTGGATTTGAAGAGACAGACACCACCAGAACTCTGAGGTCCAGTGTCTGCATCTTTCCGAACACAATTGTATCCGCGCAATTTTATGGGAATTGGGAATGTTGGAAGTCAAGAATGTTTCTTGTACACAGAAACAGATAGAATGAAATTTGTTGAAAATTGTCTTGATGTCAGATAGTTTGGACCTAAGGCTGCGACAATTTCATGAAAGGAAGGTACCCATTAAGAAAGTCTTGTAACAGAAGATGAATTAAAGGCACTGTTAGAAGGTTGGGAAATATCGCAATTATTTTCAAATCATTATCCTCTTCGTCTGATGGATGAAATGAAATACGATCAGAACTTTTGTCTTACCACCAAAAATAGAGGCTATACCCTGTCCGCAAGTGCCAAAGTCACTGAATTTTGTAAAAGGGATTTTTTTAACTTTGGTGAAAGATCTTTTCCAGCAAGGCCACATTTTGAAAGCTTTAGCTGTAAGTATTTGTTAGATTTTGGTTTTTATTTGGGTTATTTTGTTTGATAGATTCGGAAGTACTGGTTGAAGAATTTTCTGTGTCAGATTCGGATGCCTTTCCAGGAATTTTTGTGCTTGAATTACGTTTTGCGCAATCTAAACATGAACAGTTTTTGCAAAAAGATTTTTGAGTAGCGGAAGCATAGCTGAGACCGGTTTCAGTATTTCGGTTAGGACTTTCCTTCTAGCTTTTCCAATTTCCAGCTTTCACATGATCGCGAGAATGATGTGTGATTGCCATTTTAGTTGACACACTTTTCTGGTGCTGAACACTGCCGGCTATCGTAGCCTTTTTCTGCACAGCGGGCGCAAGTGAGAGTCTCGCGGCAGTTGACCTTCGAATAGAACTGGCATTGAAAAAATCTCAAAGGATTAGGAATATACTGTCTAACAGGTAATTTAATGTATCCAGCATATATGTATTCGGATAATTGGGGGCTATGGAAGGCCAGAATGTAATGTTTTGTGGGGAGGAGTTGCCCATCCCGCCGAACAGTTATTTGGCGCACGTTTGTAACTGCTTGAGATTTTAGTTCTTAGTTATTTCCTCTAAAGGAATATTAAAGAGCTCCCCTCAAGTTATTACTCCTTTTGAATAAATTAAGAGATGTATGTGAACTGACTGTTATTGGTATGGCAGCTAAAGCTTTTAATTTGACGATTTTCTGGTCTTGCTTCTTAGAGCTGACCTGAAACAGCAAATCATCTGAATGCATTTTTCGGATGGATGAAACGTCACCGACTGTAGCTGCAATTGCCCTCTGAACAAGAAAAGGCGAGACAGAATTAAATGACTCTTCTTCATCTGATATACGTTTAATAATAAAAAAGGAATCACAATTATAACTGACAGTTTTCATTTCAGGATGATGCCCACTGAAGGGAGATTTGACTTTAAGGTTCATACGATACTGAAAGATACTTTACGCCCGACGGCATCGTCCACCACAGAGCCCAACAAGGAAAGGCAGCCACCGGCTCTGGTCATTCCCAACCTCGGTGTTTACCTTAGTGCTAGCCGGAACCTATAAGCTCAGAGTTACCCCCGTAGACAATGACCACACTTAACGTCAAGCCCAAGGAGTAACCCCTTCGCTTGATCCCTAGCAGACTAGCAACTCAGGCCGATTGATACACTGGGGACCACAGTGCACCGCCCGTTTAATAGGTCACCACATGCGGTTAACACGTGGGGTTTGGCTGTCCATGAGAAGTAAGAAGCAAACAGATCGGCGACAGTTTCTCATGGAGAGCTCTCTCGCTTGCCGTCGAGGTAATGGAAGAATCAAACAAATCGCAGAATGCGTAGAGGAGCGTAAACATGAAGGGAGTAAAGATAACTGGGAAACTCGGGATTGGGGCACCAGTACTCACCTAAAGTAGGTGAGTCCCTGAGGGGGCGAGATGAATATTTAGCGATTAAACAAAGGACAGATACAAATTTCTGATAAGCGCTTTTTTTTTTTTTTTTCAATATTGGTATCATTCAATTAGGGAACAGGAAAGTAGTTTATTCCAAAATGGCGTGCTTAAAACAAGTATTTTTATATATTGGAATATGACAGTATTTATAGAAATATGAACAAAAATTCTCTATAAAGATCAATAAGAAGGAACAACAATAAAATAAACACTAACCGGTATCCAAAACAAATTCGAAAATGTAAATTAAATGTGAATATCGATTTATTGTATTGCGATTTATCGTGAGTGGCTAAAAGAAAGCGGAAGTATAACGGAATTTCTTTTTTCTTTTTTTGTACGAGTACACTTAAGTGTGAAAATGCGAGCTGCGAATAAAATTGTGAATTTAATCTGAATTAATCCTCTTTGCTTTTGTTTATGAAGGTAAATATTTAGCTATTAACCCTTAACTGGGGAGGTGAAATTTTAGGACTTAACTGGAAAGGTGCGGTCTACGAGACTGCATTTCATTTAGACTCAAATTAAATTTTCTAATGAATGTATTAGTATGAAAAACTGCCAATATATTTTGCAGATATTTTTCTTGATATATAGATATATTTTAGAAATTTTTCAAAATATATTGTCATTGAAAAAAGTAAATGCGTTGGAACATACATTTTCTTCTCAAATGACATGTTACAATAAATAATATTCTTGAAAAAGCATATTACTTTTTACGTTTTAAATCATCTTTATTTTTACAGTATATGAAGGTATATAGAAGACAATATAATGTAACATTCAACAATTATATGAAGAAAAAAATGAAAATGGGTAAAAGGGGCCCTTTTTTTATCGGCTTGTGTGTCTTTCACAGCACGGTTTTCTAGGGCATTTTAAACATACAGGTTAAGAACTAGTATAAAAATCAACCTATAAATTCTGTATATATAACTCTTGGTATATTAATATATTTTATAAATTTTTCAAAATACATTATCACTAGAAAAATTGATTATGCTTGAACATACATATCAAAATCAGTTCAATGCGAACTTCCATCGAAAAACTCTTCTGTACAATTATCCTTGTCACTAAAATCACTTTCTGCTTCATTTAAAAGTGTCTGGAGTACTGCTTCATAATAGGATCAGTAAATTGGATGATATTTCTGGCCCCAAGTTTTAGCGCCATCTGCTAAGCCTTGTTTATCACTGGGACACTAACAGGGAGATGCGGTCTTAAAGACTGCGCTCGAAGAAATAACTGAATTATTTTAAAAAGCATCTGCTGAAATTGGTTAAAAAAAGTGCACGTGTATTGAAGGTCACAAAACAGGAAGCTACAGGGTCAATCCATTCAACTGAGCTAAAAATAAAATAGGGGGGATAGAAAATCCATCGCTAGCGGTCTCACAGACCGCACGTCCCCAGTTAAGGGTTAAACAAAAAGCCGTCTACAACCGTCTGATAACCCCAATTATTTTTCCATAATATCCTTCAATTAGGGAACAGAAAACAGTTTATTCCGAATTGACATGCTTAAACACGTATTTTTATATATTTGAACATGATAAACAAACACTAACACTAACAAAAATAAACACTAACCGATAACCAAAACGAAATCGAAAACGCAAATTAATTGTGAATATAGATTTATTGTATCGCGATTTATCGTGAACTATTATTCATGATAACGATTTCCATAAACGGGCATTAAAAAATCGATTTTTAAAAAATATTGATTTTTTTTTTCGATAAAATGAAAATTGACTCAGCCCTATTTTACGCACAAAAAAAATTATAACTAACTATTAGAGCCGTTTTTTATATGCTCTCATATTGACAATGTCATATAGCACCATTTGGTAATTTTTTGTGGTACTTGCATTGTTGCCATAGAAGTGATAACCTGCTGGTACCTCAAAATTTTGTGAGATGGCGCTGTATGACATTATCCAAATACGAATACGTTCGGCTTCCATCTAATAGCAACAATGCAATTATTTTGTTAACCAATCAATTTGTCGTACAAGTAACATTACCGATTTTGGGCATCAAATCAATCACTCTCCTGCAAAATATATATAAATATATATATTTTGCAGGAGAGTGGTCGATAAAAAGGCAAATCAGGAATTTAACTTCAATTTATTTTTCCACGGGAAGGTATGGTTTGTACATGGAACGGAAGCATGTCAGCTCACACTGGGATACAATTGAAAGGTTTTAGAAATTTTTTCATTTGTGCTATTTATTGAGAAATTCTTATTTCTTTGACATGTGTAGATTCAGAAAAGGAAATCTTAGGTATCTTTGGAAGTAATGTCATAGGCGTTAGGTATTTTTATCCCTGCTCTTGAATTTTAAAAATTGTATAAGTCATCCACTTCGTAGAGCTCGTTTTGGGAATAATTAAATAAAAATGTGAACTCTGGAACAGGAAATAAGAGAAAATATTAGAATAAAGTAATGTGGGCTAATTTATGATTTAAAAAATAGAAAATTAATTATGATTTTAAATAGATTAAGAGATAACATTAAAATGCTCCTCCCATTACACAGTGGTGCTCAAGTACGATGTTAAAGTTTAAATGTAAATTAAAAATGATACCAAAGTTCTCTTACTTTTACATTAACTTAAAAATCATTTCAACAAACAGACTGAAGATATCAAAAGATAATTAAGAGTTATACCTTTAAAAATATTATGTAAACTTAAATAGTCCACAATAATAACAAAATTAATAAAATAAAATTAATAAGAACAAATTTTCTGCAGAATCTCAGCTGATACTTCGTGAGGATTGTATACATTGTTCTTAAATAGTAACAAATTTGACTCCCCAAAATTATCAATTTAAGAATAAAATAGAAGATTGAGCTTATACAACAATAAAATATCTATATAATTAGGATTTTAAATAAAACAGTTGGATATGAAAATAACCAATAAAATAAATAGTATAAAAAGTAAATAGTTTGAAAAGAAAAACATTTGTACCGCTAGGTAATTAACAAGCAGTTTCAGCGGGTGATACCTAAAATTTTGACATCAAGAAGGGGAATATCATTTTTATTCTCACCCAAGAGTATTTGTTTCCAAAGAGGAGAACAGAAAATCCGGTATAGAATTAGAAAAAAGATAGAAATTAATTACGCCTCAATAAAATTGCTATGTTTTAATACTTGTTGTGATGACATCGTCAGAAAGGAAAATGAAAAACTAACCCTTACGAGTGGAAACAACATGAATGAGATTTTAGATATCGAATGGAAGAGAAATAAAAAGTAAAAGCACTTTTTATTCATGACTCATTTCTGGGGAGAGGGTGTAATAAGTTCTCAATTTTCACAATACCAGTAGCTTTGTTTGGTTTAGTTATTTCATAATTTACATCTGAAGATTTAAAACTATTTCATATTGACCTAAAAATTTTTGGGAATAATTTTCTACGATTTGGATATTTAAATTTCTCCTACATTACAATATCACTAGAGTTTGAAAAAGGGAATCTAGCATACTGTCTTATTTTATATTTATTATATGTTACGGTATTGTTTTTTGCTAACTCTCTACTTTTTCTACTGGAGGGCAGAATTGATTTTAAGTTAAGGGAGAAAAACAAGGTTACGTGCCAGATAACAAATATGCAGGTGATCATTTTGTAACAGAATCGGGTGTTAAATTATATTCATTGATTACTTGTTCTGAAAGTCTAGTCTAAGAAATTTAAGAAAAAGAAGAATTGGCCTTACATTTTAATTTAATTATATTGACTGGTGTACTCTTTCTCATTAATTTGCAAATGATGTGGAGCAGTTGATAGATGCTTGAGAAAATATTTGAATTGCGATGGGGTAAAAGCACACTTTCTGTCAGTTAATAATTTGGAAGATACTTGAATTTGGAAAACTTATTTTAATGTATTGATATAAGTTTCAGACTAGAAGGGAGTGGCGGAGGATAGAAAGCGCTGGAAAGTGCGCGTGGTTAAGGCAGCCAAAGTCTACAAAGGGCTGTTGTGCTCATGAAGAAAATAAATTTCAGAATTTTCATTTTTGTAAGGAAAAACCCAAACATACCTAGTTTTATGATCAATTACTATATGAAGAAATTTTTTTGTTGAGTTATAATAATTAAATCCACCAACAGTTCGACAGAAAGATATTCAAAAATACAATTTGTGGAGGATACAACCTATAAAAGACCAAATCTTTATTTAATTGACAAACATCAAAATGTTTGACAACAATTGCCCCATTAGACTGTATAAATTGTTTAATTAGTACAGAGCAAAGATTATCAAAATCAGTAATGTTTAAACAGCAATTTTTAGAAACTGGTCAATATTTTGTACTTTTCAACAGTCATTTGTATTAATGTCTCTTCAATTTTTATGAAAATTATTTAAAATTAATTCCATTTTTATCCCATTTTCGGGATTAAAGGGAACTTTGAGGGCTCACCTACTTTAGCATGGGCCATTAACAAGCCAGTATTAGAACCTTGGCTTATTTGTTCAGCTACATGGCTAATTTCGTTATCTTCAAGGACATCCGTTTTATTTCCTTCTGAAATTAAAACCTCAAGATTAGGTACATCTGATTTAAAGGGGTCAATCATTTTTCCTGATTTTAGGAACATAAACAATTTCTATGGGAACACATTTTAAAATTCTACATACAATAAAATCTCAATTATGAATTTTTTAAAAAGGTTCTAAACTTACAATATTTAAAAATAATAATTTCAAAACGTTATTTATTATTATATCGTAATTTAAATATACAATTCAAAGTTTGATCACTTAAACATGATATAAATTTTAAGCTAAGCTGTAAAAAGTTAATGATATTATGTCTTTATTTTTATTTTATTAACAGTGCAAAATCTGTTAAATTTTAATATTACTTTCTATGAATTAAATTATCCTTTTTTTTTAAACAGAAGTAAAATTATTACCTTATACAGAAATATTAAAAATAAAACACTAGGAGTAATAAACAATGGATAAAATTTCACTGTTTGAGCCATCGAAGAACGCTCAATAGTTTCTTTTCAAAACTTCACGGAATTCTTGAGCTCATTGAAAAAACACAATAACGAATTTTTGAAGCACAATATTTTGTAACATAAGCAAACTCGAACACGGGGAGGGAGATGACTATTACAATGAAAATTTCACATTAATGATGTCAACATCTTTATTATATATAGCGAAGGAACTTAGAAAGGTATATTTTTTCTCCAAAAAGCACTGACACGGAACACGTCCAGACAGCTGCATGGAGCATTGTAGCTTAAGGCGCGTTCCGACGGCCTGTGGCCTTTACGCATATATACGTAAATCTGCCAACTGGCCCATTGTTGAACCACCCAGGCCTGTGGACGTCTGTCTGGAGCTTCTCACAAACTATCGATAAAATGAACAGACATCAAAGAGCCCCGGAAAACCACAAGAAAGGGGAAAGAGGGCAAAATGCG
The DNA here is from genome assembly GCA_026543865.1 of Argiope aurantia. Classification (NCBI taxonomy): domain Eukaryota; kingdom Metazoa; phylum Arthropoda; class Arachnida; order Araneae; family Araneidae; genus Argiope; species Argiope aurantia. The sequence continues at coordinate 439,769 of JAPMOR010015793.1, forward strand.
CCGTTTCAAAGCACACACAGATAGTCCGAACGCGGCTTTAAGCCTCGTTCCAATGACATGAGGTAGCGAAGAAAATGACAACTCAAGGACGGTACAGGAAGCCGTGGCTTGATCTGATTGTGGAGGCGAACCAGGAGTCGATTCTTCCCCATTGCCACAGCATGCTGGTCATAGCAAAAAAGTCTTGGCGAATTGTTGCACAATCTTTGGAGTGCATCACTGACTTGAGAGTCTTTGCTTACCTTTCTAGCAGCTTTGTGCGTTTATTTATCACTTATTTAAAAAAAATTTAAATGAAAGATTGATAATATAAATAAAGACAGTCGATTAATTTTTGTATATAAGTGGTCAAGTTCGTTGCAGCTAGAGAAAAAAAATTTATATATATATAACTTATAATATGGTATTCTATCATGGTATGGTATTCTATCATTCTATTCCCTATTGAAAGCAAATTATTTCTTAGAAATCTGTTTTTACTTTTCAATTATCTCTACATTCATCTATTGCATTTGAATTTTGTACATTTGTAATTATTTTGTTGTATTTTTGCATAATGAATAAGTGTTTCACTATGACCTACACCTAGTTCAATTTTTGAATTTCATTCAAACATTTCTACATCTTTGCAGAATAGCCAAGGTCTGGTTATTAATTGATGTGATTAAGTATTTATGTGATTTCATTATTTGTCATTTTTGTTTTTCATTTCATTATTTTATTTGTATTTTTCATTCCTTGTATACTTTATAGTAAAAATGAATACTGAACATAGATGGCGCAGTATACTCTAAACCATATGTATGTTTGGAATGGGAGGGAAGCGCACTTGATTGTAAACACTTCAATCAAAGAGTTGGTGTGATGCAGACACCGCTCGCTCTTTTGTTAGCGGCAAAAAGAAGTATTCTTTCGCTCTTTGTTAGCGGCCATTTCTATTTTTAAATGTATATATAATGTGTTTCCTTAGATATGGGGGATCATCGTCCATGTGTGTTGTTACATGCAAAAATAAATAAGACAAAAAAGCATCTTTCCTTAGTTTAAATACACATATCCGAGCTACATACAGGCATGAGGAGGGGCAATCATTTCTAATGAATCTATTTTCTAAAAGTAATCACTCGAACTCTGGCTTCATAGTAACTTTACATTTTCAGTTATGCTGGCTTTCGTTTTTTCCAAGGAATCAAAATACTGTTTTTCTTTATAAAATTATATAAGTTTAAAATACGTTCTCGTACTCTCTCTTTCCTGCTTTCTGCATTCCTATTTGGTGCGCTATCCTGTGCTCGCCATGGCTTAGACGAAGGATAATATATAAAAGTTTGACTACTTCCTTAAAGCTATGAAAATATTTAAAGGGTTCCACGACTGTTTCTTAAAATCATGCTTTTACATATCTAAGAAATGTTTATGATGTTAATTAGGTTTATTCTCTCTCTCTCTCCGCCTGTGCGTGGCATTCATTTCTACATAATTTATTCAACTTTAGTACGCTATTTTTGTAATTTCGAATTGTAATACATTTTAAAATTATAAACAAAAATAATACAACATTATCATATTTAATTACGACGTGTAAAATTGGCAGCTATGAATCAATAATATCTTAAGTTTAAAAATGACGTGAAAATAATTCAGATAATAGTTTTGGAACTCCAGTAATAATCGTTATTACAAGACAAAGAAAAATCTATATAATAATGTTCGAATTTTTAATTTATTCTGCTTCCATACTTCCTGTTATGCGCTATGAGATTGAAATCCAGTTTTTAAGAAATTATATGAGATCATTCAATGAAGGTTTCACGATGAATCTGATAATTTTGAACACTGGCCAGATTGCAAGGACACTTGAATCGTCACCTCACTTTCCGAAATTTCAGTTCACTTCAACACAAGGGCATTATCTCCTATTACAAATAGCATTATCGATCGTCGCTAATGCTTGATTACTAATGTGCATAAATGCAATATAATGATTTCGAGAATAAACAGATTTAATCATTGCATGGCTACGATCTGTACAAATAGTTTCATTCTTCTATGTTGTATTGTATTAGATTAATGTCTTATTTTGAAGCTAGACGACTATTCTAAAAAAATTCTGAGCGGTGGCTACATGAGGATAATAACCAGTGGATCACTCGGTTGGAGCTGAAAGGGCAAGTGCCTTGGACATAAATCAAAGCGCAGAGACGACCGCAAATTTCCTACATTACAGCCATAACATTTATCTCTTTACATTTACTTAAAAAAATAAAGAAAGAAAGAAAACGAATGAATAAATACAGCCAAACGAAAGGCTAATGGAAATAAGAACTAGCGCATATGCGGAAGAAATTAAATCAATAAATAATTTAAAACACAGTCATGTTCAGAAAATTTCTAAGAAATAAAAATAAGAAAAAATTTAAAAATCGATAATGCTAAATCAACAATATTTTTTAAGGTAAAAGCATCAAATGAATTGCTATCTTTCTCTTATTTATGCAAAGAAAGTGAAAAGTTTTGAATCGAATAATCCACATTAATCTTTTATATTTCTTTTACATGTTTATATTTTTTCTATACAAAACATTTGAAATGACAGAACACTTTTAGAATATATATTTTTTTTGGTGGAACACAAAAGGACTTAAACATTTTTTGACGAGTTTTTGTATATATATGTTTAACATTATTTTGTTTGAAACAGAATGCAGGTTCGAAGACATTTTACATTTTTTAATTAATTTTAATATCCATTCCGGAAAAGCAATTTATTTACAAGTAAAGACACGGACAAGGCACGTCCGCCACAGCGCGAAGCAAAAGCAGAAG